>VDFB02105785.1:581058828-581114793 GCA_007258455.2 Sequoia sempervirens
ATTATCATCGTTGACGTAATTAGGGTTTCCCTTGACCACTATTGATGGAGGATAAGAATTCATGATGGTGAAAGGATAAAGAGGATGGATGAAATATTTTGGATGGAAATGGACAAAAGCTCAAATCAGGATTTAGGACAAGCTCAAATCGGGATTGGATTAAAGCTCAGATTAGGATGATTGGATGATGATTGGATTGGATTATCAAAGGATGATTATGACACCGAATCTGCCTCGAGATGGAAGTAGATTGATTGGGTCGAAGGTGATTGGATAGGGATACGATTGGATTGGATTGGATTGGATAAGATCGATCAATGATTGATTGATAATATCGACTAATGGATGATGAAAGAGACTACAAATCTCGTTCAGAGATTATATTAGATGACTTAGGATACTGATTGATCGGATTAAAGGATGAATGGATGATTGCGGCACCGAATCCACTTTGAGATTGAAAGTGGATTGATTGGGCCGACGATGATGATTAACTTAGGATGAATCACAATCCTAAGAGGATGTTAATGATGACGATCAGATCAGATACTTAGGTCAATTTGGATAATAACCCGAGATGAAGTTCAAAGGATTTGGGCGGGGAAAATGATGATTTGATTGGCGAAAGGGATGATTGAAATGGATGAACAAATACTCAAAATGAGCAAATGGTTGATCGGGACGGATGAATGATTACTCAGAACGAGTAAATGAATGATCAGAATGATAGAACGAGGGTTCAAAATGATGAAAGGAGGTGTGAAATGTATGAATGTTTACTCGGAATGAATGATCGAAATGATAGAATGAGAGTTCAGAATGATAAAGGGATATGTCGAATGGATGAACATTTACTTAGAACGAGTAAACAGATATTGGAATGACAGAACGAGAGTTCAGAATGATGAAAGGATGTGTTGAATGGATGAATGTTTACTTGGAACGAGTAAACGGATGATTGAAATGACAAAACGAGGGTTCAGAATGATGAAAGGATATGTGAAATGGATGAATGTTTACTCGGAACGAGTAAACGGATGATCAAAATGATAGAACAAGAGTTTGGAATGATGAAAGGATATGTTAAATGGATGAACGTTTACTCGAAATGAGTAAACGGATGATCAGAATGATAGAACAAGAGTTCAGAATGATGAAAGGATATGTTAAATGGGTGAACATTTACTCAGAACGAGTAAACAGATGATCAGAATGACAGAACGATAGTTTGGAATGATGAAAGGATGTGTGAAATGGATGAACGTTTACTCGGAACGAGTAAACGGATGATCGAAATGACAGAACAAGAGTTCAGAATGATGAAATGATATGTTAAATGGATGAATGTTTACTCGGAATGAGTAAACGGAGAGAATGGTAGGGTATACCCCCTTCGAGGAGGCAGATGGTGAAGAAAAAGGTGCCCCATCCAACTTCTCAAAAGTATGAAGTGGTATATATCATCGGAAAGAGCACGAAAAAATGCGAGAAGAACTGCCTTTGAACGAGTCAATTTGGGTAAATAGTGTGGAAAATGGCCCGGAAGAAAGATGAAGGACAGGTCCGCCACCTCGTAATAAAAGAGTGCAAATAAACAACTAAAACAACCTACACCTCAAGATTAGCCTAAGTTGGAAACAATGCAAGACAAAGCAACGAAATAGAACCTTATACCTTGCGTTGAGTCGATCCTTTGGTTGGCCCTTCGATCTTGGATGTGTATGCTCCTTTGATGGCAAGTAGAGGATGTGAAGATGGAAATGATGCTTGGAATCATGAAAATGGCTAAGTGTTGGTTGAGAAACAAAACTGCAAGAGTTTGGCTAGCAAAATGATCCCCCAAATGAGAGAAAAGAGGGGGTATTTATAGGATTTTTGAGAATTCCTAGGGGAAATGGAGGGTCAAGATTGAGCCACCAAATATCAAGATGTAGGGCTAAGGTGAGTTGAGAACTCACAAGCCCTCACATCTTGACATGTGGCATGTGATATAGCCCTAAAAGGTGAAGTGGACATGAGGTGGAAGGAGAAGGACATGACATGGAGAGAGGTACAAAGTACCTTGGGATTGGACAAGATCTCCTCATAAAGGAGGTACTTGTCCCCATGTGGGGAGAGGACATGTGAGGAATTAAAAATTCCTCAAATACTCTCATGGGGAGATGGGAAAGAATAAAGAATAAGTGAAGGACATGGGGAGAAGTGAAGGAATTAAAAATTCCTTTTGGGTGCCTTGGGGGATTAAAAGGTGAATTAAAAATTCACATAGGGAAAGGAGATGCCTTGTCCAAAAGGAGAAAGCCTTTAATAGGGTTGACTAAGGACACATGTCATAAAGGACATGGGGAAGAGAAAAGGCATTTAATATTCCTTGGAAGGATAAAAGGAATTAAAAATTCCTTGAGAGGTTGATTAGGCTAGCTGATGAGGGGTTAGGAGGATGGTTAGGTGGCTAAGAGAGATTAGAGGCCAACTTGCAAAAGTTGGAGGATGTGACACATCCTAATCAAGGATTATGCATGTGCACATCCTAATGATGAGATTAGAAGATGGATTAGGATAAGATAAAAATGATGGAGGATGTGACATGAAAGGAATTAAATAAATGGAATATTTATTTAATTCAATTGATGGAAGGAGGATTAAAGAGATAAGGTATTATTGATTAAATACCTTAGGGATTAGAAGAACTTAAGGATGCTAATTAAAGGGGATAAATTTGGATAAATTAAGTGTCCAAATTTAGATGTCTACAATTCCAATTTGTTGCTCTTTCGACATAGACCATTTACTTTTGCTAGCCTTGGATCATCATCGTTGCAAGAAGGCTGCAAATGTTTCTCCCTTGGCTTGTTTTAGGCTGAATAATTCTTCCAAGCTCACTTCCATGCCCAAGTTAAATGAGTAATTTTCTATGAACAATTCCATAATTTCCTAGAAATTTTTGATTCTAGGAGGGAGGCAGGAGAACCATTCCATTGTTGGACCAACCAAACTTCAAGGGAAGTGTTGCATTAGATAATAATTGTCATATGCCACTTCCATACAGTGTACATGGAATTCCCTAATGTGATCTTTAGGATTCTTGTTTCCTCAATATTTATCGAATTTTGGTATTTCGAAGCCTGGTGGAAATGGAACCATAACAATTCTTCTATCAAATGGATAGGGGCACAAATTTCCTTGTGTGTGTGATTTCCTTGTCTTTCTTGATTGTATGTCCTGTATTTATTGCGAAAGCAACTTGACTTGTGTAGATAGATCATTATGTGGATCAAGTGGTGGAATGTAAGTGTTTTGGGATGGTATGGTTGGTTGGGTGACAGATGGGGTGGCTTGTGTGTTGATATTTAAGGTATTTTTCTACGTGTTTGTGAAAGGGTTCTAGAATATTGGTTGTGTAAGCATTGCTTGTTGGTATGCCTATTGTTGTTGTGCCAACAACACTTTTTGATGGGCTTGCTATTGTTGTTGTTTTTCAACCAATAATACCTATTGTTGGGCCTGTTGTTGTGTTGTTTGCTACTATTGCACTATCAATAGTCCCTTTGAGGATCCCATCTCTGATCTACCCATGCTATTATAGGGCCAAAATGTGAACACCAAATATGTAATTAGATAACAAAAGACCAAAAAATAGTAGTTAATCATGTTAAAATAAATAAATCTAGAATTCCCCATGATCCGATGGACATTTTTCAGTGAAAATTGAAGTGTCTTATTTTTCTCCAGAATCTGCACCATTAGAAAGATCTCAGCGTCCTGGTTCCAACGCAACTCGAACAGAGCGAAAAGGAGTCCGTTTGCACGAGTTATGGCCGGTCAAACCTTGGGTCAAACTGGAATCAGAGGCCGTCTAGGAAGTGAAAAAAATGATGTCAAAGTCGGCATCATCGGGAAGAGCTCGTCGCAAGCTTTCCAATGCAATTCGTTTCGTCGAAATCTGACATCGGAGGCTCAAGATACAGCTGGTCAAAGTTTTAGGTTTGACTTGTGGACTGAAGGTACATTGATGACGTCATCATCCGTACAGATGACGTCAGCATGTGGTACGGTATTTGATGTGGAAAAATCAGAGTGTGACATGTGGCATTTGTACGGACCAATCAGGATTAGACACGTGGCATCCGTACGCCACGTCATCAACACAGTCAGCGTACGGGTCTGCACAGTCAGCATCCGAGTCAGCATCCCACATCATCGTCTGCATCAGCACAGTCATCGGCCACGTCGGCGTCCAGTCAGCGTACAGTCAGTGATGATGTGTCTCCAGCAGTGAATCATTCTGTGCCACGTGGTAGTCTTTCTATGCGACACGTGTCTTCTTATCTGCCATCGACATCCACGTCATTTGCCACGTCAGTCCTCATCATCGATCTTCGACTAATCAGTTTTTGCCACGTGGCAGCTCCAGTAATGCCACGTGGCCTTCCGTCTTTCATCCTTCGGCGGTTGTAGTTGGTAAGTTTGTTTTAAAAAAAAAAAATTGTTGGTTGGGGTTGAACCCACAACCTCCGCCTTCCCATTCGCGCGGATTACCAATGGACCACGCACCAACCGCCAGTAAATTATGATAAGCGGTTTGTTTTGTTAATTCAAACTTAGCAAATGGTTATACAAAAGCCAGCGGCCGGGTTGGAACCCGCGACCGCCGGCTTGCCAAAAGGATAAGCCACCAACGCGCCAGCGAAGAGACTTAGTATATGTGTGGCATAGATTTAATTTGTCTAAATTTCTAAAGCCGAATCGCTTTTTAAATTTCAAACAAACTCCCCAACTTTGGAATTTAAACAAATCAATAATCCTTTTTAAAGGATTAATCAAAACTTCCCAAACAATATTAGCCCGAGAATGAATAATTGAAGGGCTTAGAATAATCATAGGGAATATATAAAGATTTATTATGAAGAAATGGGGGGATTTTTAATGATTTTTATAAATAAAGGGAGATTTTTGAAAATATGATTTGTATTTTGGAGAGATAAGGTGGATTTGGGGAATATTTTCAAATCTTTTGGTTAAGAGCCAAATTGAGAAAATTCTTTGTATAAAAAGGGGGCTTGAGGTGAGAGTTGTAAGCAAGTTTTCTTTTAGGTGATGAAGTCTTGACGTTGAGGCAACACGGAAGAGAGGGGTCTTGTTGAAGAATTTTCAAGCCATTGTTGAATGTCGGAGTCCTGTTATGCTGCTGAACTGATGGTCTTGGTGCATCATTTGTAATTGATTTTGGAGTTAATCGGATCGGTCTCTCTATTGGAGTGGACCCGAAGATGTAGTCACATTCTGTGACGAACTCCGTTATCAAGCGTTGTTTGCACTTCTCTTCTTCTCTCTCTTTTTGTCTCTAATTTCCTTTCTGTTATAATCACCTTGTTAATTCTTTCATTCTGTTATTTCCTTAAGTTAATTTCGATTTAATTAACTTGAAATAATCATTGTAAAAGCATTGTAAAAATTAAGCATTCATTTCTGCAATCTAGTCTAGATCCTATACAGATCACCCCATGAGATTCTTAGTCAAATGAAGATGAAAACATGAAAATGAAAGCATGTAATCAGCTAAAAAAACTAAACCTTCATCCCATAGATGGATTGGTGCTCCTTTGATGTGGAAAGAAGCCCTTTCCCAATCCATTTGATAAGCTCTAATGATGTAGATGATTCAAAGTACCTAAGATGATGAAACAAGCTCAAAATATGATGAAAATGGTGAATGTTATGAGTGAAAATACCTATAGTAAGAATGATTCAAGTTGTGGATCCATATTATGTAGAGGAAACCTCTTCTTATAAGACTCAAGGGTTGAAGAATGAGAGAAATTGGTGAATGTGGGATAACAGAGGAACCAATAGGAATGTGACACTTGTCACAATTCCATTGGATGAGGATGGAGCACATTTTGGGGAATGTGAAGAGATATAAGAAGAAGTAAATGAATGTGGTTGAGATGTAAGAGAATGTTGAGGAATAAATTAAAATGGTTGAGGATTTGAAATGATGTAAGAAGTAAATGAATGTGGTTGAGATGTAAAAAAATGTTGTTGAGAGTGTAAGAGGATTTAAGGGACAAGATGGCATGTAAGGAGGAGTAAATGCCTTTGTAAGAGGTATTTATGAATGCGTAAGAGGATTTTTAAAACCTTTGGAGGGAAATTGAATGGAGAGGTAGTTAAGAGGAATATTCTTTGGAATATGTCATTGTGAGGGTAAATAGGGTATTTAGATAATTAAAAGAAATTATTTTCATGTGCAACTTGGTTAGTTGACCATGGGTTGATTTAACTCTTGAGGAGTTAAAACCTAGAGGATTTGTTAATGATGATTAGAAAGTGGTTTAGGATTAATTAATTCAGAATTAATTAACTTGGATGGATTAGGGGATTGTGACATTTGATTTAATTTATTTAATCAAGTGAGAGGATTCTAGGGAGATTTAATTAAATGATTTGATTTAATTAAATATGATGAGTAGTAGTCAGAAGAAAGGTGAATTAATCTAATAAAGTTAATTATTTGATTAATAGTAGAAATTGATGAATTTAACTAAGTAATGTCGATTATTTAATTAATTGGTTAGTTCGAAGTGATTTAGGAAGAAATGATGTTAATTTATTAGAATCAAATACATAATATCAATCAGGTTTATTTAAGTGTCTACATAAGTGATTCTAAGCTTCGATGCAATAGGTGATGGTGGAGAAGATGAATTATCCATACTAGATGCAAAAGAATGAACCTATGAAAATGAACCATTTTGAGAAAACTAAGAGAAAGTATAAACACGAGAGAAATGATCAATCTCGCCAACTACAAAAATCTCTTTAATTGATGAATCTTGAATTTTCACTGAAGTGGATGTGAACTCAACTATCTTCCTTGATTTTGTGAGTTGATATATGGAAATAATATTGTTTTTTGATTCATGAACAAATAAGATAGTATGGATACATTTATTGTATATATATCAACAATTCCTTTTCCACAAATACATATGTAAGTGTTGTTAGCTACGTGTAATTTGGATATATCATAAGGATAAAAGGACATGAATGATTCTAGATAAGGATACATATGATTGAATGCTCCTAAGTCAAGAACCCATTTATCAATCTTAGAAATTATAGTTTCCATAAGTGTTGTACCTTTAGATATATTCCTTTACCTTATAATATTATGAATTTGATGAAGAATCTATGATGGATGTAAGTACCCTTTGGAAATTGTTCAAGTAGATGCATAAGACGGTGAATCCTTTTCTTCATGCATTTATCTTCATTATGTCCATATTTCTTGCAAAAAGTACACATCAAATTTTTTTTGTCTTAGTTGTCCCTTGATTTGAAATAGTGTTAGTTTGATTGTTGGATTTCTTATCATCCTTTATTTACTTTTCCTTATATTTCTCACCTTTGTTTGAAACCTTATATTTTCCATTTCTTGTACTATTAAGTCTTGTGGATTATAGGACTTTAAAGTGATCATCTAGATTAATTTATCTTTCCCTCTTGTTAAATCTGCAAAAGTGTTAGTTGTCCCTTGATTTGAAAAAGTGTTAGTTTGATTGTTGGATTTCTTATCATCCTTTACTTACTTTTCCTTCTATTTCTCACCTTTTTTTGAAACCTTCTATTTTACACTTCTTGTACTATGAAGGCTTGTGGATTATAGGACTTTAAAGTGACTAGATCTAGATTAACATATCTTTCCCTCTTATTGAATATGCAATAAAGTCATTTAATGATGGAATTTTCCACTTGTCTCTGAGGGACCCTTTGGAATTATAGAAGGTTTATACAAAGATAAAATATTCAAGACTTAAATTGGAAAGAATGAAAAGGATGATTCAATCTTCCTTATTTCCTATGCCAAATTCTAGTAATTGCAACCTCAATGATCTAGATTTTGTGAAATAGTCTTCCAAAGTTTCAAAATGGTGGAGCACCCATGAGATTTTGGTTTGTCATTGTTTTGGTTTTGTGTCTATCTTATGTAATAGGGTCCTTTTGGATAATATTCATGTTTTTTTGGGTCTATATGTGGTATTAGGAGGATTGGTGTGGTCAAGTTGTCAAAAATGTAAAAGTTTCTATAGGTTTTAAAAGTTGTCAATATTGTCTAAAATGTTGCAAATTATGGAATTTGAAGAGTCACATGGTGTAAATGAAGGAATTAGAATGGATGTAGTTTTAAAATTAGTTGTAAATGGTTAGTACATGTTTAAATAGCCTTGGGGATGTCGAAACCAAGGTTGGTGGTTACAATCTTGAAGTTTAAGCAATAAAATTCTTTTGTTTTCTTCAAATCTGAATGCTGCAACATTGTTCTTTAATGTGGTACAGTAATATAATTTTTTTTAATAATCTAAAAAGGATTAGGTGTGATAGAGTATTGCGTTATATTTAATTTTAAATTGGTTTGGTTTATTTTCTTTAAATTTTATGTAAGTTATGATCAAATTGGTGACTGCCACTTCCAAAAAACATTTTGTAACTGACCTAGATTGCAGCACGTGGTACAAATTTGATATTCCATATATTAATCTCAAACCAATTGGGATTGAAATAAATATGAGTATAATTTCTAATGCACTTGGTATCATCGATTTTTGTTGAGTTTGGAGAGAGATATTGCAATTTTGGCAAAAACATTTCAAAATTGTCATAAACCCTAGGCAGGGTAACTAGTGACTTTCAAAATATGATTTCTCATAGTTTCCACAGTGGAGAATTATAATTTTTTGTGTGGGAGTTTGAAATATTGTATATTTCCATGCTTCAAATTTTTAGGGTTCCATATTGAGGTTTGCACATATTTTGATGATGACCTAAGTCTGATTTTTCATGTTTTAGGATTAATTGGCAGAAGGACAATCCATTTTTGAAGGATTTTGTACAAAGTAACCTACCCTAATTTTAAGATATGTTGTATAAATCCCAAATGGGTATATAAAACTATCTTTACATTTTGGATATCATGTCTACACTGAACGTTATGGCCAAAAAACTCAATTTGTTACCCCCATGTTTTAAGCTTTAAAGATTGAAGGCTTGTGAGGAAAAACCCACCAAGTGATGGTTTAGGGTTTCAATATTGGTTGTTTTAGGTTTTTTTGGAGTTTTCCTCCCATGCAATGCATCAAATGGGTATCAAATCCTAAAAGGTATGGGAAAAGAAGTTTGAAGTTTTTGTTTTGTCTTTTTGCAGGTTGAAGCAAGAAACTAGATGCCAAAAGACTAGGTAGTGAAGAAATGAGGAAACCTAGGTGAGGTATCATGAAGAAAAGAAGAAGCAAGGTGAATGATACTTTCTTGAGAAAGAAGAATTGATGTGTTGAAGATAATAGTTTGTGGAGACTTGTAGAGTAAGGAGGAACCAAACAAGAAACAAGGGAAAGGAAAAGAGAAAAGTGAGATGAAGAAGAAAAATGAGAAAAAAGAATAGATAAAAGTGCAACAAGAGATAATAGATTTGAGGCACACTTTCAAAGAAATGGGAAAAAATGGAAGAAATGGAAAAAATAATGGAACTTGAGATGCAACAGTTTCTTGAGAGAGCAAACCAAGAAAAAGGTTGGCATTGGCCAATAAGGAAGAAGGTTAAATGGCCTATCAAGAAAATTATTCTGAAGAGAAGAAGGGAAGAGAGGATAGTAGCATCAGACATTGAAGAATATTTTTTTGAGGAAGGAAGAGAAAAATCCATTTGAGAAAGAGGAAGTAAGTAATACAATGGTAAGCAAACCTAGGACTATTTTGACATCAACAAGCATTGAAGAGTTTCCTTGGGAAGTTCACGATGTCTTGAAGGATCATGTAGAATTAGTGGTTGATAAATTTTTCTAACTTTTTTGCTTCCGAGGAAAGGTGTCAGTCACTATTTATCTTTTTTCCTAGGGGCTAGTCTGTCATATACAACAACCTATGACAAATAAAATGAAGAATGTGATGTGTCTAAAGAAGGAGATGGTGCCTATACAAATGATGCACTTGTTTGGAAGGTTATAAATGAAAGAAATTTTGATACTAAAGGAAAGAGGATTGTTGGGAAATAGATTGTAGAGTTGAGCAATCAATTTTTGAAGGGTAGAAAGGATAAGTTACAAGATAGAGGTGCAAATGGGGGACATGTTTATATTGACAAGTTCAAATATCTTTTCCAAATGTTCAAGAAACCCACAATGAAAATGAAGCAAACATGGAACTATTTCAAAAAAGGTCATATGTAGAGGTCTATGCAAATCACACAAGGGATTTTAGACCTGATTCTCAAGTTGCTACCTTCTATTCAAGCAGAGCTTGAATCTTTTCCTTTCCTAAGAGTATGGTGTAGGAGCACCCATAAGATTTTGGTTTGTCATTGTTTTGGTTTTGTGTCTCTCTTATGTAATAGGGCCCTTTTGGATCATCTTCATGTTTTTAAAGGTCTATATGAGGTCTTAGGAGGATAGGTGTGGTCAAGTTGTCAAAAATGTAAAAGTTGCTATAGGTTTTAAAAGTTGTCAATATTGTCTAAAATGTTGCAAATTGCGGAATTTGAAGAGTCACATGGTGTAAATGAAGGAATTAGAACGGTTGTAATTTGAAAATAAGTTTTAAATGGTTGGTACATATTTAAATATCCTTGGGGAGATCGAAACCAAGGTTGGTGGTTACAATTTTGAAGTTTAAGCAATCAAATTCCTTTGTTTTCTGTAAATTTGAATGTTGCAACACTGTTCTTTGATGTAGTACGGTGCTGTACAAAATTTTAATGATCTAAAAATGATTGGGTGTGATGTATTATTGAGTTATATTTCATTTTCAATTGGTTTGGTTGATTTTCATTAAGTTTTATGTAAGTTATGATCAAATTGGTGACTGCCACTTTGAGATTTTTTTGTAACTGACCTGTTGCAACACGTGGTACAAATTTGATATTCCATATCTTGATCTCAAAAAAATTGGGATTGAAATACATGTGAATATAATTTCTAATGCACTTGGTCTCATTTATTTTTGTTGAGTTTGAAGAGAGATATTGCAATTTTGACAAAAATAGTTCAAAACTGTCATAAACCCTAGGTAGGGTAACTAGTGACTTTCAAATTATGATTTCTCATAGTTTCCACAGTGGATAATTCTAATTTTTTGGGTGGGAGTATAAAATTTTGTATATTACCATGATCCAAAGTTTCATGGTTCCATATTGAGGTTTGCACACATTTTGATGATGCCCTAGGTTTGATTTTTCATGTTTTAGGCTTAATTGGCAGAAGGATAGTCCATTTTTGAAAGATTCCATACAAAGTAACCTACCCTAATTTTTAGATATGTTGCATAAATCCCAAATGGGTATCTATAAATTTATTTACATTTTGGAGATCATATATGCACTAAAAGTTATGGCAAAAAAACTCAATTTGCTACCCCCATATTTTAGGCTTTAAAGATTAAAGGCTTGTGAGGAAAAGCCCACCAAGTGATGTTTTAGGGTTTCAAGATTGGTTTATTTAAGTTTGTTTTGATTTTTACTCCCCTGCTTTGCATCACAAAATCTCTTGGACTCAAATTTATGAGTTCATTTTTGAGATCATGAATTCTTAATTTGTCAACCTTCCCAAAGACTTTTTCTAAGGCCAGACAAACTTTTTTGGATGTTTTCAAGGCCTCTACATGGAATAGAGGTTATAGAGATAGATTAAGGCCCAATAATCAAATGGATTAATTACACTTATTAAACCATTCTTCCTTACCTTTCACAATATTGGGTTCATTTTATGTTCCCATAGTTACCTTGTATAACCCTTGATTATTTAGCATAAGAGAAATGGCTAGTTTCTATTCATGATAATTAAATGTTGTTAAAAGTCTATTTGATTTATTATACCCTATGCTTAGTATATATGTTGCATAATTTTATCTGCAAAAATAAATGAAAGGGAAATGTGGTTTTCAAAGACACAATTTATGGAAGTTCTCAAAGGAACAACTCAACACACCCAAGTCCTTGACTCAATATGAGACCCCCCCTAAATTTGTCATTTATAAGTACTTAGCCCATAGGATAATCCATTTTTCAACCAAAAAGGGAACTTTTTGACAATAGTGTAGATATTTTCCAATGGATTGGACTTGAAAAATTATTCACTTTCACAAAATGTGACTCAATTTCAAGTTGCCAATCAAAAGATACAATAATTTCACTATGTGTCTATTTTTATTTTTAGAAAGGATATTAAAAATTTTAAACAACTCAATTTCTAAACCATCTCAATGCCAAAAATATTTGTTATAGTCATCTAAGAATGAGACAAAATACACAGATCTAGACAATGAAGGAACATTAATAGGACCAAACACATCAGAACGCACATAATCCAAAACCCCAAAAGATTTATGAGAACTGGAATAAAAAGAAACATGGTGTTGTTTTCCATATATACAATATTCACAAAAATCAAACTTGAGATTACAATCATCAAGGCCTTCAACAAGGCTCTTATTTTTTAGCCCACTCAAAGACCCTTCTCAAGAATATGGCCAAGCCTTTGGTGCCACAACATTGTTTTCTCTACTGGTAACTTCATCTCCAAAGCATTGGCACCCTTGGGTACCTAGAAAGCATGACCATCAAATGTAGAAACTAGATTTTTCTTCTCTTCTCGATCTGATGGTGAGGATGAATAATACAAAACCCTTTTCTTGGATTTCACAAAAGTGATATTGCATTGGACATTGCATGCATCCATCTCAAACAAGGTTCCAATCTAAACACCCTTAGCAAGTACCATAGAACCTCTGGTCATCTTGCATCCACCACTTGAGAAAACAACTTGCACTCCCACATCACTCAACTTATTCACTGGGAGTAGATTTCATGTCAAACTAGGGATATACAATACACCATCAACCCACCTCACTCTACCATTAGGGAATCGAATCCCGACTCTTCCATGACCAACAATCTTTAGGTGAGAGTCATCACCCAAATACACCTTCCCACCGTCATATTCTTCATACTTTAAGAACCAACCTTAGTGAGAGGTCATGTGGAAAGAAGCACCAAATTATATCAACCACACATCTTTCATGCATGTGTTTCCAAGGCTATGAAAAATGCGTTTGCATCCTCATATGAGGATTTAGAATCAAATTCAAAATCAAAAGATTTATTTTTCTTATTTTTCTCCTCTTTGCAATCTTTTCAGAAATGATCAAATTTATCGTAGTTCCAACATCTAGCCTTAGAATTTTTACCAGAAGACTTAGATCCCCTCAGAGACTTGTACTTAGAATTCTTTTCCTTTTTCTTTCCTTTCTCCTTGGATCTACCATGAATAGATAGGGCCTCCTTTGCCATCTTAGAATATTTCCTTCGCATCTCTTTAGATAACAATGAAGAAACCACATCTTCAATCTTGAAAGTGGTTGTTGTGCTTCCAATAGCCATCACTAGGTGGTCCCATGAGTTTGGAAAATAACATAGCAAAAAAATGCAATGATCCTCATCTTCTATCTTCACACCAATAGAACCCAGTTGAGCATCAAGCATATTAAATGTATTCAAGTGATCAACAAGTGATCGTCCTTCCTCCATCCTTAGAGAATATTGTTTATTTCTTAGGAATAAATTATTTACCAAGGATTTCCCCTGATAAATGTCACCAAGCTTCTTCCAAATACTAGCTATATTTTTCTCCTTATGGACATTTAGGAGCACAAAAACAACCAAATAGAGTCTTATCAAACCCTTGGATTTTTGATCCATTAGATTTCAATCCTCTTGCGAGATTGCTGCTATTTTTGTATTGGATATTGTAGCCCTTAGATCTCTATCTATGAGCATATCCTCTATTTTGAGTTTCCACAACTTAAAATTTCTTTCATTGAATTTCTCCATCTCCATTCTTCTAGATGTGCTTGCCATTTTAAAGCTGTAACAATATTACAAATATCTCTTTGCAAGAACTCCCACTGAAACTAGATAAGCACAATAAACCCTTCAAACCCAAGAAGGATAAAAAATTTGGTCATGTTTTGATACCTACTGAAAGGAAAGTTGAGTGTGGAAACACTTCCCTAACACACATCAATTAGGAGAGGGTTACAAAAATTTGTTTCAAATCCTTTTACTTTGATAGTTAATATTCAAGAATGTACATAAATACAGTTATTTTTAGATTTAAAGCATTAAACCACACAACACAAAATTTACATGGAAAAAACCTTTCAAGAAAAAACCCACACGCCAAAGCATAGATCAATTGTATTAAACTATAATAAAATATTACAATACAAGTCTCAGAGTCCATGCTCTTGTAGGTGTTGATTGATTGTGATATAATATTTTAGAGTGAATCTGGTAGCATAACAATGTCTCAAAAATTACAATCTCTCAACCATACAAAAAATGCATAAGGAACTAATATATACTTCTCATAGATGGGTGTTGAACATTTCCATGTGTCAAACTCCCAGTCTATGCATGCATGCAACTAAAATCAACAACATACACAAGTCCCAAGTGACCCAATTACCAACCTGTCAAACATGCATGTACATGCAATAAAATGCAAAAACATGAAAATACATGCAAGAATTGCAACTCCAAAAAATAAGTAAACTCACATGCTAGGTGTCCCATAGAGAAAATCAACTCAACTGCCAATTTAGAACTCACCCAAGACTCCTAGTCACTCTAGGTGAAAATTCAATCTCTATTTAACAACTTTCCTTTCAAAGCTTTAGTCAATAGTGAAACACGTGCCACATGGCATCATGACACTCATCATAGAGGTTTGAAAAATTCTCAATGCTCAAATGGGTGTCCAAGTGACAGTCATCACATTTCCTTTCTTCTAATTTTCCAAAGAGATAAACACTCACACAAGTACAGACTCTGCTAATGCTTGCTTCCAAAATAAACTACCACATGCCATCATGGCACCCATTTGAGAGGTATAAATAATTGAATTTTCCCAATGGAGCCCCCATTTGACATGCGCCACAATATTATCCTTTTGCATCTTGCATGTAGGATGCCAACTCTCCTCTAGGTCCCACAAAGTGCCTTAGTAATTTGGAAATAATTATTATTGCATTTAATAAATAAAATCAACAACTTAGGGGAAAATAATTAAATAAATAATCATGGGACTCACTAAGGTTGAGACACCTTAATCCCAACATTCTCCCACCTGTTGAAGACCTTCAGGAGTGTCTGTATCATTGCTCAGGCCACAAGGCCCATAGAATTGGCACACCATCTAAAATTTTTTGTGCTCACTAGCTTCGTTAGTGCATTTGCAAAATTCACCAAAGTTTCCACCTTTTCCAATTTAACCTTTCCATCTTCCACCATATCACAAAAAAAATAAAAAATTACATAGATCAACGTGCTTTGTTTTGGCATGGGAAGTAGGATTTTTTGCTAAACATATAGCACTTTGGCTGTCACAACAGATACTAATATGTCTTACATCAAAACCAATAGATCCAAACACAATCTCTTAAGCCAAATTTCTTATTTACAGAATGAGTAGCTGCCATGTACTCTACTTCAATAGTGCACAAAGCGACTACAACTTGTCACTTTCTCATCCAACTTATAACACCACCAAACAATATGAAAATATATCCACTAATGGATCTCTTGTTGTCAATGTCACTTGCCTAATTTGAATCCACATATCCATGAATGCTCACTGAATGTCGAGGTCCAGTATGATAACCATGAAAACATAGGGAATACTCGAAAGTACCCCTCAAGTACCTGAAAACTCTCTTCACCGCATCCTAATGCATCCGTCTAGGATTAGCCATAAACTAACTAAGTACTTCCACTACTTGGGCAATGTCCAGTCTCATACATACCATAGAATACATGAAGCTACCAACAAAACTCCCATAAGGAACTCTAGACTTTTCCTCCATATAAATCTTCATCCCCTGAACAACTGGAATAACCATCTATTTGGTAGTAGACATGTTGAATCTCTCTAACACAAAGTTCACATACTTACTTTGGCTGAGCCAAAGCTTTCTGTTAGCTCTATCTCTCTTGATCTCAATCCCCATAATATACCTCACTACACCCAGATCTTTCATCTTGAACTATGCTAAAAATTGAGACTTCAAATTTGAAATTATCATACTTTTTCCATTCCAAATGAACAACATATCATCCACATATAGGAAAATACTGAGAATGTGACCATTTTTAGCCTTGTAATAGACATAATGGTTATATTTGGATCTCAAAAATCCTAAGAAAAACATAGAGGTGTCAAACTTTTGGTACCACATCCTAGGAGATTGTTTTAGACCATACAAAGATTTTCTCAACTTACACACTAGATTCTCTTTACCTTTCTCAAAAAAATTCTCTAGTTGTGATATATTGATTTCCTCCTCTAAGTCACCATTAAGGAAAGATGTCTTGGCATCCATTTTCTTGACCTCCAAGTCATAAGTTGCTACAAGTGATAACAAGAATTGAATGGATGTTAGCTTGGTTATAGGAGAGAAAATATCTCCATAGTCTATTCCCTCCATCTAGGAATATCCCTTCATGACCAACCTTGCCTTGTGCTTCTCAACACTACCATTAGGACTCATCTTATTCTTGAAAACCCATTTGCAACCAACATGTTTCCATCCTTTAGGAAAAGGTACCAGATCCCATGTAGTATTCTTCTTCAATGTCACCATCTCTTCGTTCATGGTTTCCATCTAGGAATCTGCATCATGCATACCCATAGCCTCTCTAACAATCCTAAGCTCATCAGTGTTAGCAATCAAAGAAAAAATGCAAATGAAATCTAACATAAAATACCCAAACCTTTCTAGTTTCCTCCTTTCTCATGTAGAACTCCTCAATTGCTAAGGTTGAGGTTCTAGCTCTTCTTCAGAGCTATCAGAGCTACTAGAGTTCTCCTCATCATTAGGTCCACCAGGATTATGTAGTTCATCTCTCTTAGGAGTAGGGGGAATTTGAACTACCTCCTTCTTCTCTTCCTTCTCTAGTTGTAGATCAACTGTGGAAGGTTTTAGCTCATGAAATATAACACTTCTACTAGATGGAGAACCTTCTCTACAACTAGATCCCAAAGCTTGCACCCTTTCACACCAACACCATAGCCAATGAAGATACACTTCACTACCTTGTTCTCCAACTTAGATCTCTTCACATTAGGCACATGAGCATATGCCTCACAACCAAAGACTCTGAGATATCTCATTGAGGGATTCTTTCCAAACCATGCCTCCATAGGTGTCTTTTCAACAAGAGCCAAAGTAGGAGACCAGTTAATTAGGTAACATTTAGTGGCTACAACTTCAACCCATAACTCTTGTTCAAGGCCAACACCACTCAACATATTCCTAACCCTCTCCATCAATGTTTTGTTCATCCTCTCCACAACTTTATTTTACTGTGGGTTATATGGAGTTGTCTTGTGTCTCTTGATGTCATGGTCCTTACAAAACCTATCAAATTTTGTGGAACAAAAATCTCCATAATTATCCATCCTCAAGCACTTGATTTTTCTACTAGTCCAGTTTTCAACCAAGGATTTAAACTCCTTAAACTGATTGAAAACTTCAAATTTACTTATGAGGAAATACACAAATTTCCTTCTAGAATAGTCATCTATGAATGAGACAAAGTACACAGATCTAGAAAATGAAGGAACATTAACTGGACCAAACACATCAGAATGCACATAATCCAAAACCCCAGAAGATTTATGAAAACTAGAATAAAATGAAACACAATATTTTTTCCTTATATATAGTGTTTGAAAAAATTGAACTCAATATTAAAATCATCAAGGCCTTGAACAAGGATCTTATATTTTAGCCTACTCTAAGACCCTTCTCACCAATATGGCCAAGCCTTTGGTGCCACAACATTGTTTACTCTACTAGGAGCTTCATCTCCAAAGCATTGGCACCCTTAGATACCTAGAAAGAATGACCATTGGATGTAGAAACCACAGTCTTCTTCTCTTCTTGATCTGATGGTGAGAATGAAGAATCCAAAGCCCTTTTCTTGGACTTCAAATTAGTGATATTGGAATGAATACTGCATGCATCCATCTTATACAAGGTTCCAATCTGAACACCTTAGCAAGCACAATAGAACATCTGGTCATCTTACATCCACCACTTGAGAAAACAACCTACACTAGACCACATCATTCAAATTTCTCACTAAAATTAGGTTCCATGCCAAACTAGGGATATGCAATACACCATCAATCCCCTTCACTCTATCATTAGGGAATTAGATCTAGACTCTTCCATGTCCAACAATCTTTAGGTGAGAGTCATCACCTAGATACACTGTCCCACCGTCATATTCTTCATACTTTGAGAACCAACCTTTTTGAGAGGTCATGTGGGAAGAAGCAACTAAGTCTATCAACCACACATTTTTCGATGCATGTGTTGCCAAGGCTGTGACAAATGCATATGCATCTTCATATAGGGATTTAGAATCAGATTCAAAATTAGAGCATTTATTTTTCTTCTTTTTCTCCTCTTTGTGATCTTTCTAGAAATGACTAGGTTTATCGCAGTTCCAACATTTAGCCTTGGAATTTTCACCAGGAGACTTAGATATCCCTGAGGACTTGGACTTAGACTTCTTTTCCTTTTTCTTTCCTTTCTCCTTCGATCTACCATGAATAGATAGGGCCTCCTTGGCCATATAAGAAGATATCCTTTGCATCTCTTCAGATAATAGCAAAGCAACCACATCTTCCATCTTTAAAGTGGTTGTTGTGATTCCAATAGCAATCACTAGGTGGTCCCACAAGTCTGGCAAAGAACATAGTAGAAGCATGCAACGATCCTCATCTTCTATCTTCACACCAACATAACCCATTTGAGCAACACACATATTAAATGCATTCAGGTGATCAACAACTAAACCTCCATCCGTAGGAATAGCTTATTTACCAAGGATTTTCCCTAATAAATGTCACCAAGCTTCTTCCAAATACTAGCTATAGTCTTCTCCTTTGGACATTGAGGAGCACAAAATCAACCAAATAGAGTCTTATCAAACCCTTGGATTTCGAATCCTCTTGCAAGGTTGTTGTTTGTTTTATACTAGATATTGCAACACATAGATCTCTATCTACAAGCATATCCTCTATTTTATGTTTTCACAACTCAAAATTGCTACCATTAAATTTCTCTAGCTCTATTCTTTTGGATGTGCTTTCCATCTTAAAACTGTAACAATATTACCAATCTCTCTTTGCAATAACTCTCATTGAAAATAGATAAGCACAAAAAACCCTTCAAACCCAATAAGGATAACAAAGCTAGCCAGTCTTTGATACCAAATGAAAGGAAAGCCAAGTGCAAAAATTCTTCCCTAATGAAAAACAATTAAGAGAGGGTTGCAAAACTTTGTTTCAAGTCCTTTTAATTTTACAGTTATCATTCAAGAATGAAAATGCATGCATATAGTTACTTTTAGATTCAAAGCATTGAACCACACAACACATAATTTACATGGAAAAAACCTTTTGGAAAAAACCCACAAACCAAAGCATAGATCAATTGTATTATTGTAATAAATTGTTACAATACAAGTCTTAGAGTCTATGCTCTTATAGGTATTGATTTACTATGATACAAGATTCTAGAGTGAATCTTATTTTTTGGGATTTGAGGCAATAACTTACCAATTAAATGCAGAAAAATATGAAAAATACAACAAATTTATAAAACCTAGAAAAGTGAACAACAAGAAGACAACACAAAGTTTTAATGTGGTTCATGCAAATCCAAGCTACATCCACCAACAGAGGGTCCAATGTTTATTAAAATACCAACAAAAACCTTTACAAATAAATGCAACAAAATTTGCATCCTGCAACAATGCTTTTCATCATGTTTTTCAATTGTTGTTTTTACACAACCATTGCTACAGGTACCCGCGACGCTTCCTACATTTTTCCAGCCACTGCTCTACAATTTTTTACTAACATTTTTCACTACCTACTACCCTCCAAACTCTAATCCAAGTATTGGAATATGTTCCTACGTATGTCCCATTAATTACAAATGAAGCACGACCATTGGTTTTGACTCATGCACCCAATAAAACATTTTCTTTGGGTGGTTACCAATAACTATTTGTAGCTATCTTTTAAATAAATATTGTAACTGATAATTTCCAGTATTTAATAATTTTTTGTAACTGTTATTTTAAATAAAAGTGCAACAAAATATTTATTACATGTAGAAAATTAGTTAATAAGATAATGATGTAGATTTTATCTGAGTCTGATTGGTCTCCATAACACAAAAATCTTCCACTTGGAGATATATCACACTCCACTCCACTTGGAGATTGATCATAACACCATTTCCCCTACAATTCCTACTGGAAATAAGCACCTTGGACCCTACTATTCTATTTTGTTTAAATTTAACCTTGAAGGCCAACTGAAGTTGAAGAGGAGCTCAACTTCTCCCTTGCCACTGCTTTCGTAAACATATCCACTGAATTATCATCTTTATGTATCTTTTCTAGATTTACCTGTCCATCCTCCATCATCAAATGAATAAAATGATATCTTAGTTGTATATGTTTTGTTTTCTAGTGCAAGGAATTTTTTTTTGCAAGATGTATAGCATTCTAGTTGTTCATAAACAAGTAACTTTCAACCTATTGTTTTCCCAACTCTTCCATGAAAAGTTGTAGCCATATCATCTCTTTTCTTTCCTTTGTTATAGCTACATACTTTTCCTCCATGGTGGATAAAGCAACCACCTTTTGCACAACCAAGAAATCCAATTGACTAGTGTCCCACCAACTGTAAATACATAACACAGGGTACTTCGCCTGATATCTATATCCCCTACCAAATTTGAGTCAACATAGCCTTTTAAATCAATATTAGAGCCCTCAAAACATAAACATTTATTGGATGTACCTCTCAAATACTCGAGAATCCATTTTACCACATTTTGGACAATGCTCAACTCCAAGATTACTCATATACCTACTAACAACTCCTACAACATTTGCAATATCCAATCTTGTGCATACCATGGCACACATTAAACTACCTATAGTTGAAGCATATGGTACTTTGGACATTTTATCCTCCTCCTCTTGTGTCTTTAGACACATTTCCTTAGTCAATTTGACATGACTAGGAAAAGGTGTGTTGACAGATTTTGCATTCTCCATATGAAATCTCTGCAACACCTTTTCAAGAAAATCAACTCGAGATAAATTTTTTTCTTCTATTTTTCCTATCTCTAGTAATCTTCATACCAAGGATTTTGTTTGCTACCCCCAAATCCTTCATAGCAAATGAATTTGCTAACTGTTGTTTTAACTCCTTTATGTGATACATGTTAGACCCTACTACAAGCATATCATCAACATATAAACATAAAATAATGTAGCTATCATCTAACCTCTTAAAGAAAACATAATGGTCTGAATTACACCGGTTGTAGCCATGCTCAACCATAAAACTATCAAATTTAATATACCATTGCCAAGGTGCTTGCTTCAAGCCATCTAAACTTTTCTTCAATCTTCACACCAATTTCTCCTTACCTTTGACCTCAAATCCTCGTGGCTATTTCATATATATTTCCTCTTCTAAATCACCATGGAGAAAGGTTGTTTTAACATTGAGTTTTTTTAAATGCAAATCTTCAGTAGTTAGCAAATATTTCATAAAAATAAATGCCTTTGTTTTATGCAAAACCCTTTACAACTAACTTGGCTTTAAATCTTTTCTTACCTCCATCTTCCTCTTTCAGCCTATAAACCCATTTATTTGGTAAATCCTTTTTACCTGTAGGCAACTTGCATAATTCCCAAGTCTAATTTTTTAGCAAGGATTTCATTTCTTATTCCATTCCATGCTCCCACTGAACCTTGGAATCCACCTACATAGGTTCATCATAACATTCCAGTTCACCAACATCAGTTAATAAAATAGAATACAAAGAGGGAGAGAATATTTCCGGAGGTCTACTTATCCTTGAAGATTATCTAACATTCATTGGAGTTTGTGGTATTTTTTGTTGCTATTGTTGCACGAAGCATGAGGAACCACTGGAACATTATTGTTCATAGTACCATCCAACACTACATAATCATTTTCTTTATTCTCATGTTGCTGTAATTGATCTTTGTACAACACTTTCTCATTTAATATGATAACCTTGGTTCTTACAATTTTCTAATTTTCAAAATCCCAAATCCTATAACCAAATTCATTAATTCCATATCCAACAAATATACATTTCTTTGACTTAGCATCAAGCTTGGGTCTATTTTTAGAATCTACTTTTGCAAATGCTTCACAACCAAAGGTCTTGAGAAAAGAATAACTCAACTTCTTACCTATCCATGCGTCCTCTGGAATACCACAACCCAAAGGATTAGAGGGACCCCTATTAATAAAATAAACATCAATGTTTATAGCCTCTGCCCACATGTTTAAAGGCAGCCCAACATGCAATCTCATAGTTCATGCATGCTCCATTATTGTTCTATTCATGAGCTCAACCACCCCACTTTCTTGTGGAGTTTGTGAAACCATTTTTTTCCTAAAAATACCATTAGAGGAACAATAATATTCAAATTATTTTCTACAATACTCACCACCATTTTCAGATCTGAGACATTTTAACTTTTTACCTGTCTCATTCTCGACCAATCTTCTCCATTTTTTAAAAGTTTCAAATACATCAGATTTGTACTTAAGGAAATAAATCCACACCTTTCTTGTTGCATCATCAATAAAAGTGACATAATACAGAGAGCCACTGAGAGAATATATTTGAGCTAGTCCCCATACATCCGTATGCACAAGCTCCAATTTCTCATCTTTCTTTTGCAGCTATCTTTTAAATAAATATTGTAACTAATCATTTCAACATTTAATAATTTTTTGTAGCTATTATTTTAAATGCAAGTGTAGCAAAATATTTATTACGTGCAACAAATTAGTTAATAAGACAATGATGAAGATTTTATCTAAGTCTAATTGGTCTCTATAACACAACATCCGGTAGCATAAAGAAATCTCAAAAATTACAATCTCTCAACCATACAACAAATGCACTGAGGAAACAACATATACTTCTTATACATGGGCGTTGAACATTTCCATGTGTTAATCTCTCAATCTCTACATGCATGCAATTGAAACCAACAACATTGCACGAGTCCCAAGTGACCCAATTACCAACTTGCCAAACATGCACGTACATGCACCAACATGCAACAACATGCAAGCACATGCAAGACTTGCAGCTCCAGAAAAAAGAAACCTCACATGCTAGGCACCCCATAGAGAAAATCAACTCAATTATGAATTTAGAACTCACCCAAGACTCCTAGTCACTTTGAGTGACAACTTAGTCTTTGTTTATCAAATTTCCCTTCAAAGCTTCATTCAAAAATTCAAACACATGCCACATGGCATCATGGAATTCATCCTTAAGGTTTGCACAATTCTCAATGCTCCAATAAACACCCAAGTGACAAGTTTCACATTTCCTTGCTTCCTCTTTTTTGAAGAGATAAACACTCACACAAATAGACCCCGCTAATGCTTGCTTCCAAAATAAACTGCCACATGTCATCATGGCACCCATTTTAGAGGTCTAAACAATTTCATTTTCCCAATGAAGCTCCCATATGACATGTGTCACAATTTTATCCTTTTTCACCTTGCATGTAGGATGCCAACTCTCTAATGGGTCCCATAAAGTGCCTTAGCAATTTGAAAACAATTATTATTGAATTTAATAAATTAAATCAACAACTTATGGGAAAAATAATTAAATAAATAATCATGGGACTCACTAAGGTTGAGACACCTTAATCCCAATATTTTTCCGATTGAGTTTTCTCATTTTTCTTCATTTGGGAGAGATCATTATTGTACATGAGTACTTTATTAGGCCTTGTTATTGGGACTCATCTATTTAGTGTTTAGCTTACTCCCTAAGTGTCACTTAAGGACCTGGATGTTAGTGTGAAAAGAGGTATTATCAAACTAGTTATCTTTTTGGCCTACTTATTAGTCCTATTCACACTACACTTAAGTTTACTTAGAGGTTATCTAGAATTTTGTCTCACCTCATATAGATTCACCAAGTGTCCCAACGCTTGTCCATAGTTTCCTATAGTTATTTCATACTTGGAGGGGTAGTTAGAGTTTGACTCTTACCTAAGTTTCACATCTTCATCTTGGGTAAGTGCAGAAAGATGGGGAGCCAAAAAGGGGTCTTAAGTGGCCACTTTTTTTTTTTAAATCAAGAAATACTGACCTTGGATGAGAAATTGAGGATAGTTACACTCAAAATTTTAAGATGCAACAAAAAGAAGGGTCATAGTGCTCCAAGTCTACTTTCTAAACTACTATTTTTTCTTAAATGATAGATATTGAGGGGTTTAAAAAAGGGAGCCACATAAATTGGTGTTTTTTTGTCAAAAAAACATAACATAGTGTCTTTTGTGGCTCCCTCAAAAGGTTAACCTTTTTTGGTATTTTTAAAATCACTTTGGTGAGAAATTAGCTAACATGATGTAGTTTATGTCTAATTTTTTTGATAATTTTTTAATGAATATTTGATTTTTTACTAATTTTCAAAGTGGACACATCCTGAAAAACAAAATTTTGGTTGTTACCCCTATAATTTTTGAAAACTAATTGAAAATCATTTTTTTTTAATATGTGTATAATGCAGTCTAGTTTAAATAAAAAATGAAATTTATTTGAAATTTCAATGAACGGTTAACAAGTAAAGTAAAAAAATACCAAAGACTAGTTTTTGACAAAAAATAGACACAAAAACAAAAAAAATTAAAGATGAAAGCCTTAAAATTATCCAAATGTGAAAAAAATTACATCGTTAAATAGCTAAGAGAGAGCCTAGTATTACCCAGGTGTTTGATTTACTTGCCCTTGAAACACGTGCAAAATTGACGACTATTATGTGAAATCCAATAGAATATGAAAAACACATCTTTGGATGTTGGAAAGGCACTCAAAGTCGTTGGAAATCCAAAGAAAATCCAAGCCTAAGGCTTGGGGATTTCCAAAGCAAGACATGAATTATTTTTATTCTTGTATATTTTATGTGAATTTTTATTAGTTGTTTAATTATGGACCCTTGTCATTAATCTTACATAGTATCAAAGCTCAAGGATTAACTATGAGAGTGATAACAAAAATAAAATCAAATAAATAATAAAGATCCACAAAGATAACACCAATATATGGCAATGCAAAAAGATACCAAGAATGATATATCTATAATATAGAATAATTCACTTGAATCGACTGGACAAAAAAGGGGGAGGCATTGTTGTTATTTCTACACCTCTTGGTTAGGAACACATTTACATATTGAAGGTACACATTACATGTGCAAGTTACACCTACAAGGTACACGTGACTCAATGGTATACCATAATTATTGGTAGCTCAAAGGGACCCAAGATGATAAGTTTTAAATAAATTCTTAAAATATCCCTTAAACACACAAATTAGAGGCCTTTAGTAAGATGGCCTTGACAAGCCAAAATTCTTGAAAGAAGAGAGGCCATGATATCTTCTCTAATGCCAAATTTTAATATTCTAATTAGCGTCATCCAATCCATATAAACTAGTCTAACTCCTCCAAAGCCTACCTACAAAATAAGAAAAATAAGGGCACTAAAGGAAAAAAATATAACCAAACCTTCCAAAGTTGTTGTTAGAAAAAATTTGACTTTTTGGCCAGTGAAAAGCACACCAATGCATCTCACATCAATTTTTTAGATAATGATAAGCTTATTCTCAATCTCATAAAAGATTTGTGATCTATAAGTGAACAATTATGCATGAATATACATTTGATCTTACCATTTCGCATAGCATATTGGTTTGAATACCAATGACTACTCCAACCACACATATGATCCACATTGTAACACTAAATATTATTCATGAATACAAAATGGTGCTCCTAGATTTCGTTACACGTAAAAGCACCTTAGGTACTATTAGATGGTCAATATGTACATACAAATAATCATGTTAGCCAAACATTGCATAATTATACTCTTTTTTTAAATTAGTTTGTGCAATTCTTTGTCAAAACCTTCTATTTGTATGTGTCTATCATCCATCCAATAGCACTTATAGTCACCCTATTTTAAATTGGAAAACCAATTCTTTTAACTATTAAATTGAGTGTATGTTAAAAAAGGTTTGGTTAGTAGCTCATCTTCAACTGAGACTTTTTAGTCCAACAAGACAAAGAGAAAAAACTATTCTATAAGATAATCTCAAACAAACATACTCAAAAGTCTAATATGTTATTGTGAATGCATAATTTAAGTTCTAAGATTATTATGCTCTCAATTGTCTCTAATTTGAAAGAATCTTTTCATAATTCTACTATCACTTTTTATTCCAATTTCTATTTTGAGCAATCTTTGGGTTGTTGGAAAGACCTTATAGAGATATACAATTTCTCTATCATATTATTTTCATCAAATTTATATTAACTTTTTTTGGTTAAAAAAGAAAAAAAATAATCATTCAATACTAAAAAGACTTCTAATACTTTCACCATAAATTTTCACTTTAACATTTGTTTGGAGTTATTTTTGACAATTGAAAAGATATTAAATTTGGAATTATTTTTGACAATTGAAAAGATATTAAAGAAACTTATTTTTTTAACTCATATTTAAATTTTTTTTACAAGGAATCTTTCAACATTAAAAAGAATATTCCATATATTTTGCAATATTCCATATTTTAACATAGTTTAGTAATCTTTAGACTATTCAAATAGCCTAGATTGTAAAATATTACTACTTTGATATTATAAATTTTTGACACTAAGAAGAACTTTAGACCATCAAATATATTGCAAAATATTATTACTTTGATATTATAAATTTTTGATAGATTCCTAACGTATAGTTTTAGGAACAAGAAAGCTTATGAAAGGACTTTAAGAATTAAATATAGCAAGGTGAATAGGGACAACGAGAGGATCGTAACTTCAACTATGCAATCAGTTTTTCTTGTTTTCATTGTTGAAAGGAAGGCGATTGCTGTTGTTATTATTGAAGATTATGTGATCTTATTATATATTAATGAGTAGATGTCTGTTCATTCAAGCTACCGATTATTGTTTAATTGAGCAGATTTTAAACAACCAGATAATTCTATTATTGTAAGCAATCTCTCTTTTCTATTTAGAGAAGCTGCTTTCCAACCTACTGAAACTGTATCTCATCTTTCTCAATATGTTAGGCAGGGAATACGTCTACGTCTCTTGTTGCTTATGCAGGTGACATACAATTTGCATGCTTATCTATGCAAGCAATATTTGTCATAGAGAGTCACGTCTTATGCAAGAGATACATTTATCTATATACGTTATCTATTTACAATATTTTGGATCTACGGATTTAGCAATAGAAAAAATCTATTCAATCTCTCCAATCAATAATTTGATATCAGAATTTAATTGTTGAAGAAGAAATTGTGAAAAGAAGAATGATGGTTACAAACCATCAAGAATGCAAAAGAAATGAAAAACAAGATATGTCAAGTGATGTAAGGTGGAAAAGATATATTCGCAAGAGAAACTAGCATGGAGATCTTAAAATAACCAATCTAAGGTGTTGATTCATTCTTGAGAGCTTGATATTGGTTTTCATTATTTCGTTATAGATCATTGCAAATGACTTCATCATCTTTATTGATATAATCAAAGGTGTTCAAAACAAGGATGTGTTTGTATATTTTCAAGAAGGAAATAGTGCTAAATATTCTTCATTTGTACATGGGTAGCTAATATACCTATTTGTTATAGGTATCCATCACCATTTCGTTAAGTTGTGTAATAAAATAAAATTTATGGGTGGTGTTAAAAACATAAACTATATTTAATCACACTTCAAAAATATTTTCCATTGAGTGTCATATCTCAACAAGAGACACATCTATCCACATGTATTCACATACGTTAACTATTTAAAGATCTTTGAATTTATAAATTTAGTAATAGAATAAATCTATTCGAATTCTCAAATTTTAACATTAAAAAACTAGTAGACCAAGATACTTCTATGTACTTAATAACGTAAGATTAAAAAAAAAAAATTAAAAATAAGGACCATAAAAACAAAAAAAAATGAAAACAAATACAATATTTAATATATTAATACATATAAACTATTTTTTTGTGTTCAAAGGAGGGTCTTAGGTTTCATTTTCAAAACCAAAGTTCAAATGGACTACACAAGTACTAAATTTGTTTGCAATAAATAAACAACTAGTACAGTCCATTTTAAGTAAGGAATTTTTATTTTATATAGAGATATAATTTTAGGAATAATTTTGTATTTTTTGGTTTAATATTTGATTTCAATTTTATGTACAATGTAGCATTTTGTGTTTTTATTCAATCTAACATGTAAGAAATTTTTTGGATTATATGTTTTACAAACTGAAATTTGAAATTGTGGATGAATTTTTTTATAGATTTTGTACAATTGATTTTGTTTCTATTGATTATAATTTTTAAATTTTGAGTATGATTTTTGTAATTTTGGTTTTAGATATAATTTCAATTTTATGTATAGTTTGGATTTTTGAGATGTACAATTTTAGAATTTGATTTTTTTTCACAATTTTATTTACAATTTTTTTAATTTTTGGATCTATAGGAAATTTTAATTTTAGTTGTATTTTTTATATATTTTAAATTTTATGTAAAATTTTAATTTTAGATGTAATTTTTTGATTTAATATTTTATAAATAATTTTAATTTAAAATACAAACTTGAATATTAGTAATCTAGCATCATTTTTTATCATTATCTTTGGAGGGAGAGCTTCAAGCCAACTTATTCTTGTCTTTTCATAAATACAAGA
Source organism: Sequoia sempervirens (assembly GCA_007258455.2). Lineage (NCBI taxonomy): Eukaryota > Viridiplantae > Streptophyta > Pinopsida > Cupressales > Cupressaceae > Sequoia > Sequoia sempervirens. Next base: position 581,087,754 of record VDFB02105785.1, read on the forward strand.
GTTATCCTCAACAAGCTACAAGTTGAACATATTTTTAATGAAAATCAAAGCTATAGAAACTAAAAACACATAAAGAATGCAAACCAAAACTTCGAGATATTATGTAATGTCAATATGACAAAATTGCATTGAGAGCTTCCAAGATGAATGAAAATGTAGGCTAGGTAGTGAGTTTATATAGAAATAAGGAGATGATGAGGTGGAAAATCCAACTAATAGGAATTAACCACCAAAAGTAGAGAATTCCACCAAAAGTGGAGTGTTCCACCCTTTAAGGAAGAGGACACCACATCACTCATCTTTTAGTTATTAAATAATAACATCACTAAATTATCCTAAGAAAGCTTAATAAAAGTGTAGGAAAAACCTAGGACTAAGGGAAAATAAATTAACTCACTAGGAAATAAAAACCTACACTAACAACCCCTTAAGCACAACTTAGGAGGATGTTAAAGATGATGGGTCTCGACAAATGAGGCCATGTTAGGTACCCATGTACATATCAAATCCCCCCAAAGAAGAAGAATCCCTCCCCAAAAATAGAGAGAGAACACCCCCAAAATAGAGAGAGAAGAAGAGAAGGACTAAGTATCCCTCTCTAAAGAGGACACAAATCGCACCCCAAGCAAAGCTCGCAAATGGAGGAACTTGATCTTAGTGAAGGGTTTAGTGAAAATGTTTGCAATCTGAGCTAATGTCACATAGTACTTGAGATCAATGATCTCACCATGAATCAACTCATGAATGTAGTGTATGTGGATCTCAATGTGATTGATTTGGTGATGACAGGCTAGATTGCGTGAGATTTGAATCACACTCTAGTTGTCATAATAGATGAATTTTGGATTCTAAAAGGAAATACCAAACTTAGTGAGGATCTTTTAAGCTATATGGCCTTAGTAGTAGCATTAACCGCTCTCTGATACTCAACCTCTGTAGATGAAAGAGCAATAACAGACTACTTCTTCCTCGACCAACAAACTATACCAAAACCAAGGGAGAAGTAATATCTTGAAGTAGACTTCTGTTCTTGAGAATCACCTACCTAATTTGAATTTGTGTGTCCCACCAAGAAAAAATCCACACCTGCTGCATAATGAATCCCATAATTGTGAGTACCCTTGATGTGGTGAATAATGCACTTAGTTGCCTTTCAGTGTAACTCATGTGGCTCCTGTATGAATTGAGAGACCATACCTACTACATATGAAATGTCAGGCCTCATATGAGTTAGATAGATGAGACTACCAATAAGCTATAGATACAAAGTGTCATCAATCAAGGGTCACCTTTGGATGAATGTGCAAATTAATGAAATTAGGTGGAATTTCAAAATTGGAGAAGTGATAAGTTGGAGGGAGAGAAGAAAAGAATTAAATGTCACTTGGCTCAAGAAAAGGACATGTAAGAGGCCTTTAATGCCTTGTTGGATGGACAAGTAAATTGGGGGGAATTTTCAAATTTGAGGAATATTCCATCCTTTGATGCCTTTTTGAATGAAAAAGGAAGATTTATAAATTAATTAAATTGATTTTCATGAGCAAGTTGCAAAAGCTAGAGGGTTTGAGTGATTAAGATTAGGATTAATCAGGATTTGATTAATTTAAGAGGAGATTAGCAAATTTGACAATTTGATTTAGATTTTAGGATTTAAATAAATCAAAGTGAGATGAATAATGAATTTAGAATTAATTAAATAAAGTGTGATTTAATTAATTAAAGAGGGTGATGTTAGATTAAATCAAATAAAGATTAATTTATTTAATTTAAGGGAGGTGACTTTAGAGCTTAATTAAATAAATTGAATTATTTAATTAAAAGAGGGACTATAGGATTAATTAAATAAAGTAATTTATTTAATTAATAGGAGATGCTGACTTAATCAGATAAACTTGATTTATTTAATTAAGAGATGAAATGTGATGAATTTAATCAAATAAATATTCTTCAATTAAATGGTTAGTAAAGGAGATGATATAGGATGAACTAGTGTTAGTAAAATCCATTTTGGGTCAACATGGAAGAGACATTACGGTCTCAACACTTTGCATCAACCCTAAAAGGAGAAACACAAGCGAAAAGAAAATAAAAAGACAAGAAAAAGCTTTTGGGTCAACATGAAGGAGACATTCTAGTCTCAATGCCTTGCATCATCCCCAAAAGGAAAACAAAAAAAAAATGAAAGAGAAAAAGGACCTTTTGGGTCAACATGGAAGAGACATAGGGAATCTCAATGCTTTGCGTCATCCCCAAAAGGAAAACACAAAACAAAATGAAAAGAAAGGACCTTTTGGGGTCAACATGGAAGAGACATAGGGCATTCTCACACTTTGTGTCATCCCTAAAAGGAAAACAAAAAAAAAAAAAAAGAAAGGAGCTTTTGGGTCAACATGGAAGAGACATACGGTGTCTCTATGCTTTGTGTCATCCCCAAAAGGAAAACACAAAAAAAAATGAAAAAGAAAGGACCTTTTGGGTCAACATGGAAGAGACATAGGGTGTCTCTACACTTTGCCTCATCCCCAAGAGGAAAACACAAAACAAAAATGAAAAATAAAGGACCTTTTGGGTCAACATGGAAGAGACATAGGGCGTCTCTACGCTTTGCATCATCCCCAAAAGGAAAAACACAAAAGAAAAAATGAAAAAGGAAATACACGACATATAGAATAATAGAGGTACAAATAGAGGAAGTGTACAAAGAGAGAGAACATCAAACGTACGTTATGGGGGAACACAATACACACATAAAATCAAACCAAAGAAAAAGAAAAAGGAAAATAAATGCAAAAAGGCTAGTAAGGCGAATGCAAGTCAACCATCCAATAAGTCATCTGCCTCCCAGTCATTTTTAGTGTATTGCAAAGGTAGTTGACTATCCAAAGGAAGAATTACAAGTGTTGAACTAGGAGATGTGCTAGGTTCTTCACTTGGTGGAGAAGGTTTATCATTTAAGCTCATGGTAGATGAAAATAAAGAGTTTTGATTGTTATGCACTTCTTCATCTATTTTGTTATCTCCTCGTCATCATCATCATCATCAAGGTTAATTACAATGGGAGGGTGAAGGGTAATCTCCAAGGAGGGGTGTATCAAAAGTTGCAGTTGTTGTATTTGTTCATTTTGTTGTGAGGGCTGGACTATGTTATCTTGTGGCGGGTCAAGGGGAAGAGGGTGGTCATCTATTGCTTCTGTCAAAGGGAAAGGTTGATTTTCTTTATTGTCTTCCATTCAAGACTAACGGGCAAGGAAATGACAATGACACCTACGCTCCCTAGCACCGTAGATTCATTTTATTTTATTTTGAAGTTGTTGAGGTGTATGAGCAGGTTGATCCATCACAGGTTCCTTTTCTTTTGGAGGGGGAAGAGTGGAAGAAACCGAAGAAGATGGGTTAATCACTTTCTCTTTAGCTTTATACACTTGTTTAATATGGGGAGGCATGGCAAGATTGGTTTCATTTTCTCGTTGTCGTTTAAACGATGGAGGGGAAGTGTCTATGGTTGGGTTCTCATGAGGTTGTATTACTTGTTCAATGTCAGATTTAGGCTGAAGCATGGTTTCATCTAGAATAGGAGTGGAAGTGGATGAGGATATGTTACAAAGAGACAATTTGGAAATGTGTTTGGCTTTGAACTTTTGATAGGTAATAAAAAAAGTCCTTTCGAGGGGTGATGGGTTCCATAGGTTCAGGCCATAAGGCTTCTAAGGAAAAATTACCTTTCAAAGATAACGAATGAAAGCCACTATGGTGTATGGTAAATATTTCATTGTCATGTGGAAACTTCAAACATTTGTGAACAACTGAGGGGACCAATTTCATCGAGCAAAGTCAAGGGTGACCTAGCCATAGACGAAATTGATCTAATTGATGAATGATATAAAATGTTAGATCCAATGTTTTAGGTCCTACTTGAAATGGGAGTACAATCAATTGGATTGTAGGGCACGCAAAACCAGCATGTGTCTTAATCCATGTAGTTGGTTTATGATAGTCATCTTGATACAACTCATGTAATACTAAAAACTCTTCTATGATTAGATTCTTTCCATAGGTGGGATCTATTGATATCCCATTGGTGGGCTTATCATAGATTCGACCGTCTATGTAAAGAGGACCATCAGGAAGTTTTTTAAGTATATCTTTGTAAGAAAAAGTGATATCAAGAGTTTTGTTGGTTTGGGCCTTACGAGGGATAACGTCCATCGCACCCATAGGTTCATCCATAGAAGTAACTTGGGTAACATTTGGAGTTATATCATGTTGTTCATTATTTGCATCAATGTTCATGAATTGAGGGTTTGAAGGTTCACTAGCCTTGACAAATGAAATATTATGTTTAGGCATGGGTTGGTAAAGATTTGTAAATTATGGTTAGGGAGTGCAATAGACTTATTGCCTTGATCATTAATATCTGCAATGGACAAATGACCAAAATCAATGAGGTCTTGAACTAAGTGTTTGAGATGCTTACATTGTTCTGTGTCATGTCCATTTTGGCAATGAAAATGATAATAAGCATTAGGTTTAAAGGTGGGTGGTATCAAGTGGTTTAATGGTAGGCAAAGTGATCATTTTTTGTTGGATTAATTGGTTCATTGTATTATGGAGGGTATCATGTAAGGGAGTAAATTGTCTCTTCAGGTCCCCATAGGTATAAGGCATTGTTGCTTTAACAATTGCCACTTGACTCTAAATAGGTTGGGTTGGTTGCGGAGAAGGCGGATTGAACTGTAAAAAGCCTCTATTTGGTTTTCTAAAGTTTTGCACATTGTTTTGATTGTTTTGCTTAGATTTCTTAGCTCAATTAGAAGTGGACTTTGAATCATGACTTGAAATTGAGTTATGATATTCACAAAGGGTTGTGCATAAATGCATAAACGAAGGAAAGTTCATCATAGTTAACTTATCCTGGAGATGGGTGTGCAAGTTTTCGACAAACATCTTTTGTAGATGTGAATCAGGAATTTTGACTTCAACTTGAGCATATAATGACTGATAACACAAAATGAAGTCAATTAATTTTTCATTAGCATTTTTTCTACATCGCATTAAATCAGCCATTGTCTTTTTAGGGGTCATGTGGACTTGAAAATAACTTATGAAGGCATCCACAAGTTCATCAAGAATGATCAGATGGAATGATTAGGTAGGTTTGAAAACCACTCTAATGCAGTGCCTTTCAAGGTCTGAGGAAATTTTTTGGCTAACATCTTATCATCGAGGAAAAAGTCACTACACAAGGCTGTATAAGCATTGACATGATTAGTAGGGTCTCCTTTACCTTTGTATTTCTCAAACCTAGGCATTTCAATTCCTTGTGGCATCTATGTGTGTAAGATTTCTAAGGATAATGGACTACTACAAACATGATATGTAGGTGGATCATTTTGACTTTGGCTAATGGTAGAAATTTGTTGTTGCATGGATGAAATAGTGTTGAAGAGTTGTGTAATGATGGGATCGGTGTAAGTGGTATGAGGTGGAAGGGAAAATGGTGATGGAGTATGTAATGTTAGGGGAAGTGAAGGGGACACTAAGAGGGGTGAAGGTGGAAGAAGGAATATGCGATGCCACAAAAGTAGGAATGCTAGTTGGAATTATGAAAGAAGGAGCCACATGACTAACCTGTTGCATGGTTGTTGTAACTTGAGGAGTGGTATAAGTTGGTATGGATGTGATGGTTGAGGGAGGAGGATTGTGAGGTCCTCCTTGGCTTACAACAATGTTCGCTGACTGGGAAGTAGAAGGAACATGTTTATTATATATCTTAGCTATTCTCTCCATAACTTGTAACCCATTATCACTTTCCATCAAATGATGAAGGTTTTCTATTGCAGGTATGGCAGTGGTGGAAATGTTTTCAAGGGAAAAGTCTTGTTGTAAGTGTGTAAAATCCTCATGAATACTAATGAATTTTTCATACGGGATGGGATTGTTTTGTGTGTCAACATTCATTAGATGGAAAGGTGAAGGCATAGTAGTGGTATTTTCCATGCCTAATGCACCATTGTCCATACTAGGAGTAGGAGCTCTTGAGATCCCAAGGTCCACAACGAAAGTGCTATCGTGGGAAGCCATGAGTCTAGAACTTTGTCTCACTAAAGTATTATCAATGGGGCACCAAACACTCATACAAGTACCACAAAATATGGGGTGAATGTAAATGCAATGTAATCTAGAAGTAAAAAATGCAAATAATAGAAATTCTGCAAATTGAAATAGAGAACTAATAGCAAATAACAAAAATACAGGAAAATGCCAGAAAAATGCCTAAAAATGCAATATGAAAGGTGCAAGTGGACTGATTCGCCTAGGGTGGCGAATGAGTCAAGTTATGAGATTTTTTTATGTTTTCAAAAAATTTAAAGTGGTTATAATGCTTTTCAAATGCCAATTAAGGATACAGATGCAAATTTTTAGTTTTTTCAATGATATGCAATGCAAAAATGAAATCTAAATGAGTCTTTCACTAATGCAATTTGAGAAACCCTAGGATGCAAAAACAAGATAATACCCTAATTGAATGTTGATGCAAATGAACTCTAGGATGAAATATGCAATGGAAATAAGAAATGTAAAGTGCTCAAAATGTAGGTTCAACAAAATGAACCATAGATTTTTGGGTAGGGCTTATAGGCTACTCTTGCACTCTTAGGATGTTTCACCTAAAAGGAGAGAGATAAACCCTACTCAAAATATCTAGCTATTTCACTCAAATTATGCAATGTATGATGTTATTTAGACTAAATGGAATGATCTAAGTGCAATTAAACTATGGAATTGAGAGATTATGAGTGCAAAACCTAGGAATTATGCAATGTTGGAAAACACAATGTGATATGCAAGCATGAACTAAGTATGAACAAATGCAAAACAGAGAAGAAGGTTAATTCAAAGTGCACCTGGGCAGAGAATGGAGAATCTAGAATATTCTGAATGCTAACTGAGATAATTGAAAATCACCAGTGAGACTCATTCGCCATTGATGGAAAATCAATCCTACTTCTGATGAAAACTATCAGAAACTGGTTTCTAAGTGTCGGGATCTAGAATCTGACAAAATTTGGATTTCTAGCCTTAAGGTGGGACTCATTCGCCACTGATGGAAAATCAGTCCACTCCCAAAATTTTGAGAAATCAGGGACCAATCCTATAGCACCAGATTTGAGGTTGACTGCTTGTCAGGTTGACGAAGTTAATTCTCCAAAAACAGACAAAATGTCTTCTCCAAGCTTGAAATAGGTTGTTGTTGACTTGAAACACTTTATTAACTTCTTGTCCACTTTTCAACACCTAATAACTTGTCAAATTTGCATACACAAGTCTACAAACACACATGCAAAAGGGGAAAAATGGTTAAGGGTTAGGTTATATGGATTTTCCTTGGTCAAATACCACTTTGGTAATCAAACCCTTAATGAAGAAATGGAATGGAAGAGAATGATAAACAAATAGCATGCAAATGCTATCAACTTACCAAACCCTTATTGAAGAAAATCTGAAGATACAACAATGGCTGCTCCAAAGTACTTGATTAATGCTTGATTGAATGATGCAAAGTGCTTGAATACTTGAATGAATGTGTGAATAAGTGAACTTGATGAATGGGGGTTTAAAATGAGAAGAAAAACTCTTATTTATACAACTTGTGTCTTAATAACCCGATGATACCTCATCATAGGTCGACATAAGGTGATTTTAAATAAAAACTCGAAAGAAAATTTGAAATATTTTGAATTTTGAGCCAAGAGGGACTCATTCGCCACCCATGGCGAAGGGGTCCCACCTTGGACTTGAAAGTGGGTGTCAAGAACTAAGTCACAATTAATGTTGTTTGTCGGGTTTACATTCAAAAAAACACTTAATTAAGCCTTATAAGGGCATAAAGGGGTGAAATAAAGCATAAGAAAGGTGTAAATAGTGAAATTATGCCTAGAAAAGTGTGAAATCTTGTTACAAGACTTTATAACACTTCAAAATAAGACTCGATAAGTGATGAAAAGGTAATTTTTAAATGAATTGTAATAAATAGAGTCTAGAAAAGTGTAGAAATGTTTTACAACACTTCACAACACCTTCACAAGATGCCATATTTTGAATTTTAAGGATCTAATGTGAGTGTTCAAGCCACATTGTAACATTAAATCAAAGAAAAATGGACCAAGAATCATGAAGAAAGGCATAAAAGACCATGAAAATGACAAGGGACCATTTTTATATGGTGTAGTTCCCATTCCTTATGTTTTACTTCTGACACCTCTGGAGGCCCTTGATGATGCTCACCCCAAAAGGGTGCAAGTCTTCATCGCTCCCTCCATGGAACCTCCTCTTTAATGTCCCTCCCAAACGTCCCTCATTTCTCATATCCCATATACATGCCTAATACAAAGGTGGTGTCCTTTGTGGCTCTATCTTCTTTTTTCTCCACTTCTACTTCTTCCATGGGGATCTTGCATCCTCCACTGAATCATACGGTGGAGGATGACCTCACCACACATGATGATCATAAGAAGGGTTCCCCTTCTTTAGAAGCTAGTTATGTTTTGGGTTGCACCATCCTTGTGATGGAGGAAATGCCCACTTCCCTTGAGTTGGTCACCACCTCTCTTCCCGAGGTCAGTAGTGACTCTCTGGTGTTTTTTCCTTCCCCCGTTAAGTTTAGACAAGGTAGTCCTAAAAAGTGCATGTTGAACTCGGTGGATGACATCTCGACTCTTTCCTCAATCTTTGCAAGATCGATGGCCTTTTCTTCATAGGAGCTCAATGAAGAAGACCTTGAGGGGCCTTCTTCCTTGCTTCTTGTCATAGGTGAGTCAAAGGTACTACCTTTACTATCCCACCCTTGCAGGTTCATCTTCCCTCCCCTTACAATGATCTAGATTGGGAGTAGGATGACTTCCTGGTCAATGAGGACTAGGGTGGTGCCTCTTCTACATTTGTAGATTAGCTTTGTTTGTGTGTTTGTGTTGCCTGTGCTTGTCTTTTTATGTTTGTGATCATACTTGGAGGACCCTTGTTACCCTTGTAGGTACTTGGATACAATTACAAAAATATATCATGCATTTCTTCTATTTGTGTCGTCATTCTTCTATGTGTCGTAATCTTGCTTTTCAATATTGGGGACGATGCAAAGTGTTGGGGGACGACGCAAAGTGTTGGAGGAATTTAGGGCTTCTTCCATGTTGACCCAATTTTTATTTTCACTTTGTCTTCACGTGCTCTTCTTTATGTTTTGAGAACATTGGTGATTGATAAAAATTCATACGTATAATATATTATATAGATATTTGTTTATATTTATGCAGAGTTTTGACCCTGAATTATTAGATCCCCTATCTCTTGATTTCTTCATCTCTGTCTATCAACTTCTTGATGTTGTGGTTTCAATTTGTTGTACTTCACATGTGTGACAATATACCATAGATACATTTCACTATGTGTTGTATGCCACAACATCTCTACTTCTCCTTTCTCTCCTTAGGATGCCATGTGCTCCCCCGCACAACACACATCATCCTAAGGGGGGATACCATGCATTTCTAATTTTCAATAAGGTGAATTATTTCAAAAAGATTCCTTGGTGTCAAACTTATTTAAAATGAATTCCTTGTCAAAACAATCCCTTGTTGAAAACTCTCATTTTCCAAAATGATGTATTTTATCTAAAAGGACTCCTAAATGAATTTTTCTTTTGAAAATGATTCCATAGTGAAAGAGTCTAAAAATTATTCTTCAAAAAAGGAGTACTTTTTTCTAAAAAGAAAGAGTTTGAAACTTTCCTTTGAAAAGGTGCATTCTTTCCACTAGATTCCTTGACGAAAGATATTTCAAAAGGATTCTTTGATGATAAAATCACTTGTGGAAAATTGTGTCTTTCATTCAAATAGTGTCTTCCTTTAAAAGGGCGCTTTGGTGTCTTGACATCTTGAAAGGGTTCCCTACTAAAAGAACCCCTTTCTCAAAATTGCTTTCTAAAAAAAGGATTCCTTGGTGTCTTGATGTCTTGAGGAGGATTCCTTTGTGTCTTTTATCTGATATTCGACATCATGTGTCTTGGTGTTTGATACCTTATATCTTAGTGTCTAGCTTGGGGGAAACTCGACTAGACCCATCTTTTCTATGACTGCCTTGCAAGAAATTTTGTGATAGCTACAAGCATATCATCTGATCAGTGTGTGTCTTGTGTCTAATTTGATCAGATGGTGTCTTATTACATAGCTAACTTGTGTCTTCTCATATCTTATGAATGCGTGTCTATTATGATTCACTTTTTTTCCTAACATGTTTGTCTATAACCTAACATGTTTGTGCTGAGATCGTAGCTAGCTTTGCAGGATTGAAGATCTGTGTCATATCTTTGCATCTTGGTGGAGCTCCCTCTTTCATGTCAAGGTGCACCAGATTGAAGATATGCTTCCTCGATGATGTTGGTATATTCTCTTCAACCTCTTTCTGCTTTATCTCACATATGCATTAACATGTATGCTCGCTAAAGTGGGGGAAAAAATTAGTGGCATAAATTTGCACCTAGGCAAATTTCCCATTAATTTACCTTCATTTTAGCCTTATAAGTCTAATGATGCAAAAATTCATCATTTTTATCCCGCTTTGCATGCATTTCCTCATTGTTTTGTTTTGGTGAAGGGAATATTTTTTTGGAACACGCACGTTGTGCAAATGTTCACGTGTTGTGCTACCATCCTAACAAGATTCTTATGATAGGAAATAGAAAAATGTTACAATACTCTATCACCTATGAACATAACACCCCACTAATGAATCTTGACCATTGGGAATGACTATTTGCCTCCAATTTTCCCATTTGAAATCACTTCTATGAACTTATTTCACATTCTCAAGCTAATTCTTCATTCTAACAACACTCTTGATCATTCTAATACTCCTTACTTCTTTCTCACTCTATCTTGCTCCCAACAACTCCATACATTTCTTATACCACCTATCTTTGCTCCAACCTATTGCTATTGTAGGTTCACAAAGATCTACCTCCTTGGCATGATGATATTGTTCTTTTTCTTCCTCTATTGGCCTTGGGCGCTTGTAGAAAAGGTGATATTGTGTCTATTTGAGTATTTGCATTATCATTCTTGTAGAGTAGCATCTAGGTTGTCATTTCTCCCTACTATATTATCTCTTTTCTATCTGCTTCTCTATCGCTTTTATCAATATTGTTGTCTATTAGCTATCCATGGAGGTGGGAACATCAAAATGGGGGTTTGATTGAGGCAAACCTCAAAATAAAACCCCAACATTTTTCTTGTTATTATGTGTGTAGGTGCAGTTCATTCGCTTGGAGCTAGCTAGAGGACTGGACCTTGAGTAAGCTAGAATTATTCTTCTTTCTTCATCATTTCACTATTAGAGTAGTTCTTATATTACTCTTCTTGTTGTACCTTTCATTTTTTTACTTTTTTGTCACAAGTTATAAAACTATATTAACATTCGGGTTGTCAATAGACTCTATGAGTTTTTGGCTATCACTTGACCCTTTGTCCGTTCAAGATTCTAGTGTGTCTCTGAGACTCTAGTGCGGTGCGCTGAAGTCCAACCCTTGCGTTGTCGTCGCCTGACAGAGAGCTATCTAGTTTGTAGTTCAAGACCTTTATAGTCTACTCACTTGGTTCAAGAAAAAAATCTATCATAAGCATAAGGGAAATAAAGCCTTATTTTCCCTTCCTTTTCAGCTTGTCCCTTCCTTTTCCAATTTATTAGGTAGTCTAAGGTAGTTTAGGCCAGTCCATTCCCTTAGGCTCTTCCATGATCTAAGAGCCTTGGGGGTGATGAATACCCCATTCTCTACAAAAGTTACATTAGGTGGGAGAATGTTATTATGAAGGCAGGTGTAAATGTTATGATACCATGGAGAATTAAGACCAACAAGTTCACACAAGCTCATTTTAGGTAACATCATAAGTAAGTATCAACAAATGTTTGGCTATGAACTCACATCATTGACCATTTTGAGGTATGTTGAACAAGGATCCAATTTTTTCCATAACATCTATTACTCTATTACTTAGCTGAAAGGGACTTGTTCAAATTGTATTTCTTAAAAGTATTGCTTGAAGTTATATACCATCCTTTTACATACGATTTTTTCATCTTTTATTTGGTATCTATCATTTACTTGGTCAATTATTGACTATGAATTTCCATAGACATACATAATCATGTTATGTTCCATTGAATAGCTAGGTGAAGTTCTGTAATGAGGGTTTTATATTCCACAATGTTGTTTGTGCATAGGGAAACACTATGTAGTAGGACTTGGGAATGCAATCGCCTTGTGGAGTTACAAATAATATCCCTTCCCTTGAACCATGTTGATTAAAGGACCCATAAAAGTATAATTTTGCAACATGTATATTTTTAGTGACTACGAAGATAGATTCATCTGGGAATTCAGTGAAAAGTGGTTGTTCATCCTTTAAAGGTAATTTTTAAAGTTGATCTACTACCATTTGTCCTTTGACTGATTTTTTGTCTATATATTTTGTTGGAGTAAATGGTTTTTACCATTACCTACTTAAGCTTACTTAGGGACATTGCATTTAGAATAATTATGCATTAGTTTCTCTCGGGTGGTTTTTCCTGTGTGGGTAGTTTTCTCACCTGACACTTTTCTCATGGCTTTAAAAGCCTGTACTTTATGTAAATTATTCATCTCATGTTTTTTCCATCTTCTCTAGTGAAGTAGAATAGTGCTCTTGTCTATCTCATGAAGGTTTTCTACAGTTGATTTTTCTTGGGTTATTTGCTCTAATATGGTATCAGAGCCACCCAATCTGCGACTCCTTAAGAGTTTTCGTTGAAAAATTGAGATCATTTGTTCTGGCATTTGAAATTTTTAAAATTTTAAAGTTTCCTAATTCCTATTTGCTGGCAAATGAAATTGCAATCTTGGCATGATTTTGCATCTAGAGTTTGTTGTTCCTGTTTGGAGGTTTTTTTGGCCGGCAATTTCTCTATTTGCTATTTTGAAGCCCACAAATTTCCTCTTGAATTTTGTATTGGAGGCGTTAATTTACTGAAGGCCAATCTCTTCTATTGCCAGATGTGATTTGTACTAGAGGCGTTTTTATTTCCAAAAGAGAACCATTTTCCTCACTTTTGCAACATTTCTGCGAATTATTTGGAGGCGTCTTTTTTAGATGCTACGATTTGCAGACCCTTTTTTGCTATGTAGGGGGCGCTAGAAATTGCAGAGGGCATGAATGACATCTACCGCCCGTGCTTTTCCATTTTACTTGATTTTGTTGGAAGCATGATTTTGTTGCAAAAAAGACGTGATTTTCTCTAGGTAGAAAGCACCATTTTTAGTTTAAGAGGAGCCACGATTTGTAGAGAGGAGGCAATGATTTCTCTGTGAATCTTTGTTTGAAGGTTCTCTCAGAGACATTTAATTTGCAGATGAAGGCACAAATTTATGAGTTGGGAGCATGTTTCACCATTTCAATTTTTTGGAGGTTCCCTTGCATTTTGATGCATTTAATTGGTTGTTGGAGGCGCAATGAATTTTTTCAAACTTTATATTTTATAAAGTTTTCCCTAAATATTTAGGGTTCAAGTTGTTGTGTAGCTCAAGAGTGTGTGGGCCTACATTCTTTTTTGAAGGTATCTTTGGGAAGCATTATCCCACATTGATGGCATGAGTTGTTTTTTGCCCTTCATATAGCATTGCAGTGTCTTTCAATAGTGTGAGCAAGTTTCACAGGAGGTGATCTTTCTCTTTGAAGTTTGCTTGGTGTTTGGCACCAAATTTTTTTTCCTCTTCTCAAGGATGTGGTCACATGGACAACCTAAATTGAGCCCTCAGGTGCTTGCTGGTGCTTTCAAAGTGCATATATAGGCATTTTTTATTTTTGTATATCTTTTGCAAACGAATGCCAATTTTCACAAACCACATATCAATGGAAAGGTATTTTTGTCACCTTTGCAGTGGTTGAGGAATTTATCTTGAGGAATTTATCTCATATTTTTTTTTGGTGGTGCTTTTAATCCATTGAAATTCAATATTGGTTTTGCTTCATTTGTAGTATTTGGGAGTTTCTAATTGTTGTTGAAGGGTATTGTCTTTGTATTTTTGGGAGATTTGTCATAGTTGATTATGGGGTTTTCATTGTGCATCCTATTTTGATTATGTTGGAAAGGGGAAGCTATAAATAATGGAGAGATGGTATCATAAAATATCTAAGATGGCTTCATTTGTTGCCACATTTGTATAATCTTGTTCCCCTTCCTGGTACTGATAATAAGAAAGTTGCATGGAATTGCAAAAGGGATCATGACCTAGGAGTTATTGCAATGCATACTGATGATGCCACTTTGGATGTTATTGATCATTTTGAGTGTCCATATATTCTTTAGATTAAAATTTAGGAAATACATGGAGATCTTGATACTCAGCCATTCCCAGATGGTTCTATTTCAGATTGTCTAGTGCCTCTTCATTTTTCAGACAGGATACCCTATGATCATGCTACTATGCAGGAGTTTGAGGTTTTGGAATACTTTGAGTCTTTAGATGAGGATGACAAGGGTTCTTCAGATACTCCTTCTCCATCAGAGACAATTGATGTACCTTCACCTTTAGTGATTCATTGTGTAGAGTCATTGATTGAGGCTCCTATCATTCCTATTTTGCAGGACCATTCATTATTTGTTGATGATTCATTGAGTACATCCAATGATTCGTCACAACCAGTATTTCATTGTCTTCCTAATTGGGATTCTTAATTTTTCTGACGTTGGTTCATTGTTCATGGAATCTCACATTTCTATTTTAGAAGACAAATTTGAGGGTATATCCCTCCTATTTGATGATAGTTATGGTACAATTGTTGTCACTCCATCTCAGTCTCTAAATAGTGTTCAGGATTAGTTTCTAGTGGTACCTTTTTTGTCACCTCCTATTGTGATTGGGCATGCTCCTGATTGGTTTGTGGCATCTTTTTCCAAGGTCTTGGAGACACATGAGCAGATTTCAGAGACACCATCATACATTTTCATGCTTCCTTATTTCAATTCCTATCTAGAGTGGGAAGCATACCTGCATTTGTATTTGGTTTTGTTTCTTCTAAAAGGGAGACAAATTTTTTTTCGACATTGGATCATGTTTTGTCTTTAGGAACTTTCCATTTTTGTAGGTGATTACACATTGTGGGGGGGGGTATATAGTCTCTCTCTTTCCCTCTTTGTGGGGGATGTTGATTGTATATACATGATTTATGTAGTCCTTGGGGTGTGTGATTGATTCCTCCATCTATGCATCATTTTTATTTTATTTTCTCTCTTTTGGAGAGGGGTTTTTTCCCACAGGGTTTTTCTCCTTTTCTCCGGTTGTGAGAGATTTATTTTTTGCATTTTAAATGGGTACCTAACATGGTTGTGTAGCTGGGACCCATATTGCATCTTCTTTTTTGCATAATAATCTCCCTAAGTTGCACTTAAGGGGGGGTGTTGGAGTAAATGGTTTTTACCATTACCCACTTAAGCTTACTTAGGGACATTGCATTTATATTAATTATGCATTAGTTTCTCTTGGGTGGTTTTTCCCATGTGGGTAACTTTTTCCCACCCGACACTTTTCTCATGGTTTTAAAAGCCTGTACTTTATGTAAATGATTCATCTCATGTTTTTTCCATCTTCTCTGGTGAAGTAGCATAGTGCTCCTCTCTATCTCGTGAAGGTTTTCTACAGTTGTTTTTTCCTGGGTTATTCACTCTAACATATTCAATATCAAACTCACAAAGATTCATCACCCATTTTCCATGCAATCAATGAGAGTAGACTTTGATAAAAGGTACTTAAGTGGATCAATTTTTTATATGAGCTTAATTTTATGATTGATGATGCAATGCCTAATTTACTAAGAGAAAAAGATGAATACAAGGCATTATCATTCTATGGTAGTATATTTTATCTCATAACCCACTAAAGTATGACTAATGTAGTAAATAACCCTCTCTTTTCTATCATCATCATCTTGTGGAAGTAATGCCCTTAGTGTGACTGATGTAGACAAAAGATATAACAAAGGGGATTTATCTTGGATTTGGAGGTATGAGAACTGGAGGTTATACCAAATACTATTTAAGTTTTTGGAAGGCCTACTAACAATTATTTCCCCATTTAAATTATTTATTTTTATGACGTAGGTGAGAGAATGGATAAAATTTATCAATGAGTTGTGCTATGAAACTTATATTTTGTTGTAAATTTCCTTAGAGGCTACATAATTTGTTGATATTTATTAGTGGACGCATGCTAGTTATGGATTTCACTTTAATTGGATCATCCTCAATACCTCATTGTGATACAACAAATAACAAGAGATTTCTAGAGGTGACATCAAACACATCTTTCTTTAAATTTAGGAATAATTGATATTTCTCCAAGCGATCAAAGATGTATTCTAGTACTTGTATATTCTCATTTCTTATTTTGGACTTCCCTATAATGTCATCGATTTAGTCCTCCATTATTTCATGAAGCAAGTCATGGAGATCATAGTCATAGTTCTTTGATATGTTGTCCCCACATTTTTAAGTCCAAAGGACATTACTTGATAACAAAACATACCCCAAGGGGCTATGAAAGTGATTTTATGTTAATCTTTATCAACTATCCTTATTTGATTATATCTTGAAAATTCATCCATTAGTGAGAGTATCTCATGTCTTGTTGTTAAATCAACTATGACATCAATACTAGGTAACAAGAAATCATCTTTTATACATGCCTTATTGAGATCCATGGAATATGTAGAGGAGGAAGAAATAGGAGAGTATGCGATCCCATAAAATCTAATGGCTAATAAAAGAAGGATGGAAGACAAGAACCAAATATATAACCTCAAAAGTCCATTCCTAGGTAAAACAATTACTTACACCTAGCAAGTGGATATGAGGGGCAAGGAAATGGGAGGGCATGTAGCAAAGATTCCAATGCTCAAAATGGTTGGTTTCCTTCTTTATCCCAAAATCCCCATTTCAAAAACCTCATTTTCCTTTCACACAAAATAAAACTTATAGTACAAGCTATTTTATTACAAATTAGCTTTTTACATTTTTTCAACAACACATACCTATTTTGATTTAATTATTTTGCTGAAGGAAACATAATAAACCATACTTATTAGGGTAAAAATAATAACATAAATTTATGATAAAAACATATAATTATTTTCCACACAATGACATTAAATACATTACAAGACACACAAAACAATAATTTAATCTATTACCAACATAAATTCATTTTGCTAGCACACAAAAAATATAGAAAACGATTAAATAAAATTAATCTGAGGATTTGAATAACCTTGGAAAACACACAAGCGTATTACATCAAGAGTCTTCACATGACTCAAGAGTTTAAAGATCAATTTAGATTTAGGCTTGTAGGGCTATACAAAACACATCTTGTAGTTTGAACTTGATTAAGACAAGGAAATACAACATAAAACTTTTACCCAAGTTGATTGTCTCCAATTAATCACCGGTGGGGAAATTTATGCTTGCACAATCAAGGAAAACTTTAGGCATAGTTGCCCAATATAAAATAGCCAAAGCACAATACATATATGTAGCCACAAGAAAATAATATCAAAATCTACATCTACCTAGAAATTATCTAACTTTACCATGATCCAAAAATATAAATGAAAAATAAATAATCATAATGATGAACTTAGTGGGTATAGGAAAAATCACATATCATAATTAAAAATAGTGAAGTAGAAACACTATTGAGCCCAATCATATCCAAATCCACACATGCATGTAAATCTAAGCACATAATCCATATAACCGAATAGTAGGGCACCCAAACATCATCAACAAGTATGTTAGCAATACCAAAACACAACATGAGTCCAAACATATACAAGTCCCCACATAGACATCCAAAATACACGATCCATACACTTAATCATTGACAAATATGATAACATAAAAATTAAAACTAATCAATAACTTATAAGGGATAAACACCTAAGGCCTCAAATCACTAAGACAACACAAGAGAAAATATAGCAGGCATTACAATGTTGAATTGATTTGGTGCATCTTCAAAATTTATCTTTCATCTTTGACTTGAGAACTAAGTACTAGTATCCTCTTACATTTAATTTTTGAAAATAATATTTCAATTATCAAATTCCAAATTCAACTTTGATTTACCTAATACTTCAAGATTTATTGTGCTTTCATTTGTTACATGTATTTAATTAGCCTCAATTAATCTATATAAAGCTATTTATTTGTTTAGAATTCTTTTTAAAGATTATTTAGTGAGGTTTGGTAATAGGCCCCTCACTCCTTACATTAATGGGCTTTTAACTATCACTCTACCAATCGGGATGCCACTTTCCATATAATACTATCAACAAGGTTTTTGCTTTCTTACAATTCAACCTAAGAGGATACCATTGTCATCTCCTTTCCTATTTTTTCTCCAACATCTCCACTAGCTCGTCATCATGCATAACTATTGGTCCTACACTCTTTTGGCTTGTCAACACCTCCTACTTCTTATCACATGTCCCCTCTTGCAAGGAATCCACTCCATTTTCTTTTTTCTTTCCACCATCTCCCTCTTACTTTTCTCCAATACAAACACCAGACCTTTTTCTCTCCCTTGCATTCTTTCAGTGTACTTTAGATTGAATGCTTCACCTTCTTCTCACCTCCTACTCCTACATAGCATCTACTTTTCTCTTTTATCTTCCTTCTATGTTCCTCTAGTGTGCCCCATATTCATTGTCATATAGCATCTACTCCTCTCTTCTATCTTCCTTCTATGTTCCTCTAGCGTGCCCGATTATTGTCATATAGCATCTACTCCTCTCTTCTGTCTTCCTTCTATATTCCTCTAGTGTGCCCCATATTCATTGTCATATAACATCCACTCCTCTCTTCTATCTTCCTTCTATATTCCTCTAGTGTGCCCCATCAATGTCATATAGCATCTACTTCTCTCTTCTATCTTCCTTCTATGTTCCTCTTGTGTGCCCCATCAATGTCATATAGCATCTACTTCTCTCTTCTATATTCCTTCTATATTCCTCTAGTGTGCCCCATCAATGTCATATAGCATCTACTTCTCTCTTCTATCTTCCTTCTATGTTCCTCTAGTGTGCCCCATCATTATCATCTATAAAACTACCACATACCAACCAATTGAAGTAGAACTGCCACTTTAGCTTACCTACTAGCACTAAGATAATCACTTGAAGAGATTCAAACCTTAATCTCTTTAATATGCAAACTAAATGACCCTACCATTTTAATCACAACCTTTTTTAACTATTTCTCTACAATTATATGTAAGCATGCCCAACTTTCTTTATTATTCAAATAAATCAAATTAAAAAATAATCTTTATAAGAATTGAACCCCACTAAATAGAATTGGGACCCAAAAAAAAATGTATTATTTTACATTTGATTCAATAAAAAAACAAACAAAAAAAACTCTCCCTCGCACTCGAAAACAAAGCTTACTTAGAGAGACGATATTTCAACGAACTCCAACTTCGTACCAAATGCTACATCATCTTTTCTTCCGGGATTCCAAAATTTATGATAGAAGAAAAATATTGAATTCTTCAATGCCGTGTGTTTCAAATCTCCCGCTTTGTCCTCGAGACAAAATTTTCCACAAGTTTTCTGCAATTAGGTGGATGTCTAGTCAGTCAGAAAGTGATAGAAATATAATTTAAAACGTACTGTTTTGGTTTTTGGTGGGTACGCATTAGCTGTTGCAGACTGACCTCATTCATGTGACCTGTTGTTTTTAACCTACTTTCTTTCATTTCTGTACAATTTTTAACTGTTACCCGTTGTTTTCCTGCCTGCTAAATTTGACTTGTGTCCAATCTCTGTATAAAGTAAAAGTAAAAGTAAAGATAAAGTAAAGTTCTTGCCCATTGTTGCACGACAATAAAGGACATTTGGAACCGTGTCAGCTTACCTTTCACAGGAAGAATCAGAGACTATTAATAGTCTGACTTGATTCTTACGGCGAAGTGATCTTTATTTATTAGACCATATTTTTATTATTATTATTAAATATTCGTAAGTTTCCAAATGTTTAATGTTAAGTGATGTTTTAAATCTATAAATTAAAGTTATTAGAGCGTATTTCATAATCAAAGAAGTTGACATTCAATTACAATTTTATAATTTTAAAGTTACCTAATTTACTTATTCAACATGACTGATTCAACATTCAGAAAGGACAAAATGAAGGATCTTTTAAGATTTTATACAATTTAAAATTTGATCAATTATGAAGAGAGCATTACTTATATTTTGTAATTTTACAGAGTTTAAAATGGATACAGCTAATCTTCCGACAAAATGCACCTATGTACATACAAAAACATATAAAAACATTTATAATTACATATAAACATATATAACATGATGAGATGGCATAGTGAGGCATCCGTCAAATGGATGATAAAAATGATGAAACTGGCGGACGAGAGGAAATGTTACAGTGGGGAAAGCAAGGAGATAACAACAACATCATCTTGTTTTTCTCGCTACTTGAAATTACGTTAACGTTTTTGCCTTGCGCAAGAAGCTATCCATTCACCGTGGATGGGAAAGGGAGTTGACATGATTAAGACATGCTGTGTTGTGGGTTTTCTCATTCCGTAGGTTGAAAGCGAAAGGTTGGAAAGCAAGGGGTGGAGTTATAGGTGGGGGACCAACTAAATTGAGGTGAGGGGTTTGTAACCAATTGAGTTATTACTCGTAAAGAGTTTGAAAACATTATGTGGGTTGTTGTTTTTAAAATATTTTAAAACATTAAGTGGGTTGAAGGTTTCGTAAAACTTAGTGTTTTGCAACCTAAAATTTTAGAAAACAGAATGAATGTCTTGAAAAGCTTTTGTTATTTAGACCATAGGAATGTAATGAAATGCATCGTTTTATAAACACCCATTGTTTTCCAACAACCATTAACACTCTGTGTTGTTGGCTTTTTCATTCGATAGGTTGAAAGCGAAAGGTTGGAGAGCAAGGGGCGAAGTTGCAGGTGGGGGAGACGAAAAACCAACAAAAGTGAGGTCAGGTGTTTGTAACCGATTGGGTTGTTCCTTCTAAAGGGTTTTAAAACATTATGTGGTTTGTTGTCTGTAAAAGGTTTACAAACATTAAGTGGGTTGCATGTTTCGTAAAACCCAGTGTTTTGCAACCTAGAATTTTACCAAACAGTATGAATGTCTTGAAAAGCTTTTATTATTTAGATCGCAGGAATATAATGAAAGGCACTGTTTTGTAAACACTTAGTGTTTTCCGACAACCATTAACACTATGTGTTGTTAGCTTTTTCATTATATAGGTTGGAAGTGAAAGGTTGGAGAGTAGGGGGTAGAGTTGCAGGTGGGGGAGACAAAAAAAAATTGAAGTGAGGTGAGGGGTTTCTAACCGATTTGGCTGTTAGTTGTAAAAGGTTTTAAAACATTTTGTGTGTTGTTGTTTGTAAAGAGTTTTCAAACATTAAGTGGGTTGTTGTTTGTAAAGGGTTTTCAAACATTAAGTGGGATGCAAGTTTCATAAAACCTAATGTTTTGCATCCTATAATTTTAAGAAATGGTATGAATGTTTTGAAAAGCTTTTGTTATTTAAATCGTAGGGATGTAATGAAGGGCACCGTTTTATTAACACCTAGTGTTTTCCAACAACCATTAACACTTTGTGCTTCACCACTTTCAACAATTTTATTAATTATTGTCGATAATGGCAAGAAATTGGTGTTCTTGCTATTTATAATGCTGCACACCTACATATATGGGCTTAAAAACCATAAGGGCTTGAGTATGTTGTGATGTGGGTTGCAGTTTTATAAACACCTAGTGTTTTCCATTACATTGCATTGCACATCTTTCAAACTCAAAGCATTACTTCACATTGCATAACTAATAAGTAGATGCTAATAGATGACAAAAATTAAACTACAACATAGTTTTTTGACAAAGTCAACCTAAGTAGAACTATGTAGTTACTTCACATTGCATAACTAATAACTAGGAGCATCTACCAATTGCATTTGCTTGTCATGGCATTCCATGAGATGACATTTGTTTGAGGTATTTTTTCAAACAGTTCACTGCCTTGTCTATGCTACCACATTTTTCACATATGTTTTCCAAAGCATTTTATCAAATAGTTCACTGCATATCAACTAGAGAGACTTGGATGCCATTAAAAGCACTAACCACTATAAGGACGATAATCCCTAAAAGCTTCCACAATAAATGTAGGTAAGATTTAAAAATCCTACTACAATATTGCTTAGCAAAAACATGCATTCAAACCAAACCAACCTCTGTCACCCTCTCCAACTCAAAATTGCAATGATTATTTTATTTTTCCTAATGATCTCAACATCAAGGAACTATCATTTTGACCTTTGGGGGTTAGTAATTGCTTTATTTATAGTATTAGTGCAATCACTTGAGAGTGGTTACCTCATAACATTATAATGTTATGGCACCATTTGATCATCAATATAATGCAAGTGAAAATTTCTCAAAACTATACAAGTTAAGGAAAATATATTAACCATTAATTAAATAGAAAATAACATACAAAAAAAAATCAACAGTAAAGTTTATTATCACCAAAAATAAAGATTGCATCATGAAGGATATTTCAATAGCAACCCTAAATGGAATCTATCTAAATGTGAAGGAACATATTTTCCACTTTGTTGCATCACTTGAAATTCTCAACAAAAGAAGGCCATACCCAAGTTGATACAAGAATACAAACACCAACCCATTGAATGTAACAAAGAGAATCCCAAAGACAACGCACTGAAATTGTCAAAAACTCAATTTTTATAGGTGGAAACAATTTCTATTACTAATGTGAACACTAATTAGACTATGTGTCCAGATAGAGAACAAAATTGGCAATAAATTCAAAAATAGAGAACAATTAAAGTTTTGAGATTTTCACAGGTAAACATATTGAATTGTATATCCAAATTCAACTGTGTTTAGCCCTCATTTGATTTCAGATGTTTCAGGTCTAATTTATAGAGCACTCTTTAGAGAAATTTGGATCATATGATTAGTGAAATCCTTGAAAATGGGTCTAATATTGAAACAAAAATGAACTTATTGCCAGAAAGAACAAATCACTGTTTGCTGCTTTGAAGGAATTAATATATTTGAGAATAGTATTTGGTTGCATAGGGGGAGTTCCCTATAGTTGTGGGTATAGTTTCATAATATATTATTGATACATCTACTAAAGATGACAAGATATATCTGCGAGCCAAAGTGCATTGCTTGTTAAATAAGGTGTTTCCCATTTTGTAATAAAATTTTGTTAGGGGGTCACCATCTGCAATTATCACTCTTCTAATTTTTCTACAAGAGACATTGGGAATGGGTTATAGATTTTAATTTTTTCAAGCTCAAAGAGATTGATGTAAATGCACTATTTCTATTACTAGTCTTTTAAAAGAAGCCTAGGCACCAATCTGAATTGGATTAACAAATTCAATGTAAGGAAGTTAAGGTAGTGGAAGTTCCTACACTAATCTTGAGAGGAGAAAAATGCAAAACTTTACAGATCTTTAACAGTTACAAAAACTTAAACATAAATAAACACTTAAATATCATGCATAGCACAACACAAAGATTTACATGGGGAAAATCCTTTCGGGAGAAAAACCCTACACTTCAAAAACCGCTCAATATATTACCAAAATTCAAGAGACAACACGACCACTATCAGACTCTCAGAATACACCCTCGTCTACATACATCCTAGTCGCTTATAACAAGCTTTTTGGAACCTTCTAGAATTAGGGTTTTACAAGGTCATTTTTCATTTGACATGTTAACGAAAAAACCTTGACGTGTCAGCGGGAAAAATCCTTGATGTGTCAGCGAGAAAACCTTGACGTGTCAACGAAAAAAAAAATCAGGGTGATGCCCCGAACCCCATGTCTTGCTACGAGTGTACAATATTTGCATGATCAGTCGCCACCTATCAACAATAAACCGTATATAATTTCAAGGTTGAGACACATTTTCCCACCAACTCTCCCACTTGTCAAACACCTTGCAAGAGCAACATGAAGGCGTAACCATTGTCTCTTTAGTTGCTAGGGGCTAAAAGGCCCATAGTATTTGAACACCATTTGAACTTCTTTGTGCTCACATGCTTAGTTAGAGAATCAATAATACTCATCAAAGTCTCCACCTTAACGAGCTTCACCCTGCCATCTTCTACCATATCTCTAACAAAATGATATTGTACATCAATGTGCTTGGTCTTGGCATGAAATATCGGGTTCTTGACTAGACACATCGCACTTTGACTGTCACAATAAATTGTCACTGCACCTTGTTTTATTCCAATATCCGAACACAGTCTCTTAATCTAAATGGCTTCTTTACAAGCATGAGTAGCTGCCATATACTCTACTTCAGTAGTGGACAAAGTAACCAGAGCCTGTTGCTTACTCATCCATCTAATTGCACCACCAAATAAAGTAAAAACATAAGCACTAGTGGATTTTCTTCTATCAACATCACCTGCCCAGTCTGAATCCACATAACCATGAATATCAAGGGAAATCTCATCTTTCGTCATATTACTATGATAACATAAGGCATAATTTGAGGTACTCCACAAATATCTGAAGAATCTTGTAACTGCATCCCAATGAACTCTACTAGGATTAGACATGTATCTAGAAAGAACTCCCATTGCTTGAGCAATGTCTAGTATAGTACAAACCATATCATACATCAAACTTCCAATTGCACTCTAGTAAGGCACTTTTCTCATGTCTTCCATCTCTGATGGAGATGTTGGACAATACAAAATAGATAACTTTGTTCCAACTTGTGAATAAATATTCAAAAAGTTCCCTTCGAGTATATTTTTTCTCTAAGTATCGTCCCGCGCATCGCAAATAAGCCACTCAACCTTTTTTGTCAAAATCCGCTACCTCCTCCATGTGTCTGCTCTACGCTCCCCAGAAGTCTCCTTTCCTTTGCATTTCGAGAATCCCCGCTATGCTTCCACATGTCATCATTGCGCACAATCAATGATCACTTCCCTTCACTTTTGAGTAAAGTTCCACCCACGCACCATGTGTTACCTTGGCACAAGTTTTTAACAGTGAAAGATAAAGATTCACACGGGTTGGGCTATGTCACCACATGTCTCTTCAGCGGGTTTTGTATTTGGGTGGCGGATAAAGCAAACCAAATTCTACGACTACCCGCTGTGTGTCATAATTACTTTACGGGGTGATGACACTTGCTTTCTTGACCTTGCCCGGACCACCACCATCATTTGCAGAGGATGCACCTGAGCCTAGAATGACCCAATGCTTGGTTTCAAATATTTTATGTTGCAACGACCTAGAGATATACTCAATTCTGCATCATTGCCAGAGATCGTGAAATCTTTTCTATTACTGCTTTGCAAGGCAGTGGGACTTTTCAACTATATATACTTCTCTCTATTTTGAGGGAAGGGTCCAAATTTTTTAGAAGAACACTGATTTTAGGAAAAACACCAGGCCTTTATTATTGTTATTTTTATTGCAAAGACTCTTAGACTATGCCAATTGTTCATCCTTTCTGTTCTTTTATGATATTTGATTAACTTTAGATTATGCTGCTATTGTCTAGATGTTTCAGTTGAGAACTTCTATAAATTGAATGCAAGTTTGTTAGTCTAGATCATGTCTTATGAATCTTCTTGGCAGTAGGAATGTATGCAATGTTATTTTATGTCAATGAATGGATTATCTATATTTTAATCTTCAGTTTCTGCATTTCTAGAACATCACAATTACCAATCGAGCCCTTAAATCTATGATTTAGCATGCCTATTTTTAAGTCTTGGCGCATCCCCTTAGTTTAGACTTTATTTTTATATATTTGTTTCCTTTTCCCTTCCCAAACCCCATTATAGAAGAAGTCGACTTCTTTAAAATTAAGAGGTCACTCAGTTTAGTGCGAAAAGGTCCCCCATAAACTGAGTTTCCCATAAGCATTGTTACCTTGTCAACTTTCAGCATCAACAGTTTCTTTTTCTGGCATGCCTGGTGGGACAGAGCTTAAATGAATTTTCACTTTAGAAGGGTGTATGAGCCATCAGCTTGTAACTAGATCCCAAACCACAAAAAACCCCAGTTTACTAGTACCACCACTAGGAACAGTGCAGGCTGCAAGTCAGTTGGTAACCATTCTGCTCCCTCCACCCATTCCTCTAACCATGTTGCCAGCTACCAAAAAAAATTACGTGGCATGGGACGCTTGAAGTCCCCTAGTAGCTCCAATAGCACTTGCTATCTGGGCTACTATCCCATTCTCAGCTATGGGTAAGTGCACCAAGATGGTTCCCAAAAAGGGGGCTTAAGTGGCCACTTTTTTTTCTGAAATCAGGAAATACTGACCTTGAACATGAAATTGAGGTTAGTTACACTCAAAATTTTGAGATGGAACAAAAACAAGGATTGAAGTGCTTCGAGTCTACTTTCTAAAATACTAATTTATTTTGAAAATGGTTGAGATTATGTTCAAAAGAGGGTCAGATAAAAATTGGTGCTATTTTGCTTTAAAACATAACATAGCAACCTTGTGCCCATCAAGTTAATGGTGAACTTTTGTAGTACTTTAAAATTGCCATAGTCAAGTTAGCCATCAAGATCTAGTTGATGCAATAATTTTCCGATAAATTTTAATGTATATTTAATTTTTACTAATTTTCTAAGTGGGCAGTTCCTGAAAAAGAAGAATTTTGGTCGTGCTCCCCCTAAAATTTTTTGAAGGTAATAGATTTTTTTTAAAAAAAAAATGTAGAATGGAGTCTAGTTTCTAAAAATGTAATTTATTTGAAATTTCGATAAACGGTTAATTTATAACGAAAAAAACACCAAACACTACTTTTTTGAAAAAAAAGACATACAAATAAAAGAAATTATGGATGAAAGGCTTAACATTGTCAAAAAGTGAAAAAATTAC
>VDFB02105785.1:581114893-581126152 GCA_007258455.2 Sequoia sempervirens
GCGAGACATATCAATGTCGGGGAGACCTCTCAGAGATTACATTATGTCATACCGAAGCAACCCGAATCCACACTTGATCGTCGAGACACAACCAACCTCTCACTGAAAGCCATTTGAAAGAAACCTTTTGTGTTCCATTCGTGAGACATATACACCTCGCTAAAACCTTATATCGAAAGCAGCAACTCTTGTTGATGTGTCCTCATTCTCTGTCGCTGAGACAACTCCATTCTTATACAGAGCATATTCCTCCAATAGGAAACCCTTTGTGCCATGGTTAAGGACTAAAATATTGATTGAAACCTCACCCCGAAATCTCTTGGCTTGGCCAAAATAAACATTTGCACAAGTTGGTAAGACATGAAAGACTTGCTATGAAATTTTATCGAAGCAACAACCTTTGGCCGAAGTGAACCCTTAATGTGCTTGTTGGTAAGACCACAAGTTCGCAATGACATTACAACGAAGAAAAACCTCTCGCCGAAGAGCACCATATGTTGCCGGTCGGGGAGACATATTGAAATCGATAAGACCTCATTTCGACGGTACAAACTCCTGTCGATAGGTCTCTCCTTGGTCGCCGAGACAATGAAAGAGTCCTGCCGACAGACTTGCAACACATATGTTAGCACAAAAATAGCATGGGTCAGGGAGATAGTCATAGACCTAAGCCGATAGGAACTGCAATGTGGAAAATGCATGACCTGATGGATTCAATGGGATAATATGGAAAAAAATATGGGTAAAAATATCATGAAATGAGAGAATGTGCCCAAGGTAGGACTCATTTGGAAAATGCACAGGTATGGACAACATGGATAATCATCAGAAATTTATAGTTCCAACAGGGGTAGGAGGGAGAGGGTTGAGAGGGAGAGAGAGATACCTAACAGAGGGAGAGGGGGTAGGAGGGAGAGGTTTGAGAGAGAGAGAGACCCTACTTGAGGAGGGAGAGGGGGTAGGAGGGAGAGGGTTGAGAGAGAGAGAACTAAGAGGGGAGTAGGAGGGAGAGGGTTGGAGAGAGAGAGAGACCCTAACAAAGGGGAGAGGGTGGGAGGGGAGGGTTGAAGAGAGAGAGAGAGATCTAGAGAGGGGAGAGGGGGGTATGAGGGGAGAGTTTGAGAGAAAAGAGAACCTAATAGAGGGAGAGGGAGTAGGAGGAGGAGAGGGTTGAAGAGAGAGATATCTAAGAGAGGAGAGAATTTAGGAGGAGAAGGGTTGAGAGAGAGAGACCCTAATAGAGGGAGAATTAGGAGGGAGAGGTTTGAGAGAGAGAGAGACCCTAACTCTGAAAGGGGGTAGGAGGGAGAGGGTTGAGAGAGAGAGAGAGAGACCTAAGAGAGGGAGAGTGGGTAGGAGGGAGGGGGTTGAGAGAGAGAGAGACCTAACAAAGGGAGAGGGGGTAGGAGGGAGAGGGTTGAGAGAGAGAGAGATCTAACTGTGGATGTGAAAATCTACTTTTTGGTTAAAAACTAACATAGACAAGCATGATTAGTATTCAAGCAAAGCAAACCTTCAACATCCCTATGAAATAATGCAAAATGTTTCCTAAACATGATGGAAAATCAAACTAAATTGAAAGCATGAAAGAAACAAGATACATATCTATCCCATAGTGGATTGGTGCTTCTTTGATGTGAAAAGAAGCCCTTTCCCAATCCTTGATAAGCTTGGTGATGAGGATGCAATGGAAAAAATCAGTTCTCCATGTGAAGAGAATGACTTTTCATAAAGATTGTGGAGTGGATGAACAAGATTAGTTCTCAAACCAAGAGAGTAACCTTGCATCAAAGTTTTTTGTGGAGGATTTGCTTGAGGATGAAGCCTCTATTTAAGGATTTTCAAAATGCCAAGTGTTGAAGAGGGACCAATGTGGGACTAAGATCAAGCCAATAAGATAAGGCCACTTGTCAAGTGATGATAGGCCAATGGATGTGCAAGATTTGGGAAGAGTGCCCATGAGAGGGAGAATTTGAATTCAAATTTGGCAATAAATTTTGAGAGGGGGACAAGAAAAACAACAATAAATGCAATGTTGGAGGGACAAATCAACTTGTCATGTTTTTCAAATTTGAGGGCCATGTTGAGTGAAAATGAGAGTTTTAATAAATCAATAAATTGATTTATTTGTGCAAGTGGCTAAATCTAGAGAATGCAAGTGGGTGGGTTAGGTTAGGCTAATTAGGATTAGGTTAGCTTAATGGCGATTAGGTGAGTTTGACTTTTAGGACTTTGATATTTGATTTATTTGAATTAGAAAATGATGGAATATGATTTTGGATTTGATTTAAATGGATGTTTGATTTATTAAAAGGTTGATGATAATGTTTATTTGATTTTAAAATAAATGACCTTAGGAGATTAATGAGATTACCTGATGAATGGATGAAGGTGAACCTAATTAACTGAATGAGTGGATGCACGTGAAGCCTGATTTACTTGATGAATGCATAATGCTAATTTTGCATGTCTACATTTTTCCCCTCTTTGAAACAATGTACTTGTTGCATTGGTTCAAAGAATAACTTGCCGCGATCAAAATTAAAAAAATTCATGATTTTTCAGATGCCCTAGCGGAAAGAAGTACACTGGTACATTGCCCCCTTGAGAGATAGAGCGAAAAGATTCGATTTGAGGGTTGGTCTCACAATAAAGAGGTTCAAAATGGATGGTTACGGATGATGATACAAATGAGATGATTTCAAGATGCTTAGAATAACAAATCTATATTATCCTAAACAACTTAAATGATGATATGATGTGATGCGAGATGGATGAGATGGATGATGTAATATGATATGATTATGCAATGGATGATTTATGCAAATATGTGATTTATGGGATGCTTAGACTAATAGATCTATATTATGATGATGATGCAAATGCAATGCATATGAAATGATTGATGTTTCCTATTATGTATGATATGAATGATATGCTGACTGCTGATTGTTTGTGGATGCAAGATGTATGTATGATGGATGCATTAGTGATTATGATGTTAGTGTGGAAATGAGATGATGACAAGAGGATCCCATAGCTCATGATCTGATGAGACTTTATTAGATGATGATGATGATAGATGATAATGATGATGATTTGCTTATCAAGGATTGAGATTTTAAAAGGGCTACTTACCTTATGTTTGATTACACATGTAGATACAATGCATCAAGGTATAAAGAACCAGGATGGTGTTGTACCTAGTGCGATGGACTTTGACCCGACAAACATATAGGAGTATTCTTGTTCACACTTAACATACGAAAACCTTGCTAGGGCGTACCTAACAAAGCAAGTATTCGCCAAGTTATTTTATAAGAACGTCCAACAAGCACAACGGACAAAAGGATAATGATCATTGCCCCATTCCTATCTCTCTAAATCCTTTGTTCGGATATCATCGAGAGGCCCTTGGAATGAATGCAATAAGATAAATCAAAAGAAAAGATCAAGCATGCAAACAAGTCAATGTTCTTCATATCTCTAGCCAGAGGGATTTGTTTTGATAGGATAAGAATCCAAGGTGATATCCAAAATGATGCCTATTGTCGGAACGATATATCCTAGGACATGCATTGTATAGGATGATGATGGTTTGATAAGTTGATTGATAGACTATTGATATAAAGTTGATTGTCATGTTTGCAAATGATCAAAAGTTTGATTTTGTTTTAAAGATTTGTTGTTTCGATTTTGATTTTGCAATTGAAGCTTGCTTTTGCTGACTGCTATGATTGTTTCTGTTTGTTTTTCCAAAGGATGAAGGTGATGATCAATTTATTATGGATGATTGATGTGCAAGTGAGATGAGATGGATGGATTTTTTCAAATATTTGGATGTTTTTGATGTTTTGAAATGTTTTGAGTCTATTTTTTGGGTTTTTTGGAGTTTACGATGTTTTTGATTTTTTGATTTTTTGATGTTTTTGGATTTTGTGTTTTTGAATGTTTTTGGATTTTGATGTCTCGGGGGCTGATCAAAGATTAGCCTTGCCTATGTTTAAGCTCAGAGACGACGTAGTTTGGATTCCATGTTTTTGAATTTTTCTAACTTTTATGAGTGTTTTTGGGATTTTTCGATGTTTTGGATGTTTTTGGATTTTCGCATGATTTTGATGATTAGGATATGGATACAAATATGGATATGGGATTTTGTTGAAAACCAAGCTAAGGTTGATTGATCAGGTTGATGGATTGATGATGATGATAACATTGTTGAGGATACACAACAATGCAAGGATTTGATTGATTAGGATTGATGATCATAACATTATTGAGGATGCACAACAATGCAAGGCTAGTGTTAAGCAACACAATGATTGGGAATGATATCCCAAAGAAGATGATGGATTGATTGGATTCGACTGATCATGATTAATGAAGCCTAATTTGGAACAAAATTTGTTCAAATGATTTGATGTGACGTTTGAAGGGTGTGTTAGATGCGACTGATATCGATTGTTTGGATTGATGTTCGATGAAAGATGAAGACTGATAAGGAATGTCTTCTCGTCAAAATGTGCCATGGGCTAGTGATTTGGAAATTTTCGCTCACAAGTGGTGGACCAGTTTTATTTCATGTTTTCCAATGTTCGGATCACCACATAAGTTGGAGGATATAGACCAAGATTTATTCTCAAAGCAAGATGTACATATCTGCCCCCAGTGTCTAGCAATGTATGGAATGTTATGGATGGATGCTCGGATAGGTGTATGGATTGATGGATATGGTAAGCACGCAAAGGATTCCAAGGATTATCTTGCAATAAGACAAGGTGTTTGAATGGGGGAATGATTCATTGGATAATGCTTCATGGCTCAGATAGCGTTGGATAGGATAGGATCAATGAAAACGACCCATGTCAAGATGTGTATCGTAAGCAAGCATAAAGTGTGTTACAAACCTTTTTCAAGATCAAGATAACTTGGATGATGGATGAAGATGGATGAAAATGGATTGGATAAATAGCTCATGGATGCATGGATTTATTATGGATAAGATGGATGGAATTTTGGATTTATTACGGATGGGATGAGATGCTTTCACCTGGACTGGCGCACATAGATGCTCAATTCTTACACATGATGCTTGTTTGCCAAGTTTTCATCATGGTACCTGCCCAAAGCGCCACCGTAGTGGTTTTCACTAGAGGACGATTTTTTTCTTTACTGTTTTCAATCCTTTTTCTAATTTTTTTGGATTTTCATATTTTTTGGTTTTTTTTAAATTTTTCTGAAAGATTTTAAGCTCATGCTGAATCACAAGGTGTTATTGATGTAGATGCCCCTGTCATAATGTGCCATCGATATCCTTCTTGAAGAAGTTGCTTTGCTAAGATACGTGCACTTGAATATAACTTTTGAGATTCCTGATCTGCTTCATTGATACCAGGGTTAACTTTGTCTTGGTGCGCACATCGCAATAGAGTGCCTTTGAAATCCTTATGATGAAGGGTCGCTGCCAATACATAGTCAATGTAAGAACTAGATATTATGCATGGAGGTGTGGATGGAATGTGTTTAGGGATAAGAGATGGATTGGTTGACAATTTGGAACCTTTGACTTTCCAAACTTGGGAAGATGAGCAATGATGGGTGGATACAAAAGTGTGCGTGGAATTAGGACCAACTACTTGATACACTTTGTACATTGCTTGAAAAGCCTGCTTTTGCTTTTGTGGACATCTTTGATGGATACTTTTCCCTTTTTGATTTTTCCCCATAGTTTCTTTGACTAATGGAGTTTGATAGGGATGATCTTTCTTTGTATTCTTTGGTATCCATATGTATTTGATTTGTCCATTATGCTTTGCTTCTTTTTCTTTGATAGCATTCTTTGTTCTTTGATTCAATTCTTTCTTTTGACATTGGTCCTAATTCATGGATGGGGTGATGGGTGGATGAAGATTCATGGCGTGGCTGGTTGTAGTATTGGCATTGGTTTCATCACAAGGATTCTTCGTGCTCCCTATGTTGACATTTGCTTGAGACGAAGTTGCCCCTAGTATGGTAGAAGTAGTACCTTCATGCTTTGATTCTGCCTTTTCTGAGGTGTCTTGTTCAATAAACATGCTCTGACAAATGACCACTGTAGATGACATTGTTTCAATTTGCTGCTCTACCAACTCTGGATTATACTGTTCTGTCTTATTTGCTTCCTTGAGTGGATAATGTTCAATATCTTTATTCATGATGTCCTTATTCTAAATTTGGGATATATTTGATCCTGATGTTGACAACCGATTTTGACTATAGGAATTAATAATTTTCTCTTTTTGTGTAACAAAATCTTGTTCTAGATGAAGATCATCTACGTGTCCATCCATAGAAAGCATCTCATGGGTAAATGGAGGAGTATGTGCTACATGGATATGATCATCTTGCATAGATAGGAGAGTGTCCATTAGCTTATTGTAGTATGTTGAATATACAAATTCTTGATCTTGAATGTTTTTGAAGTTGCTTTCATCATGCTTTGGATTAAGTTCTTGACATGGTTCAGTTTCAAAGGATGAATTGCTTACAAATGGTGCTTTGATATCTTCATTAGGAATGTGAAGTGGCTTAATGTCCTCTTGATCTTTGAGTGGACTTAGATCAAGTGTCGAGCACAAAGTTCCTTCAGTATCCATAACCATGAGGTCAAAAGGTGTCAACATGTCTTGGAAGGGACCATTGCTAGACCTTGGTGAAGGATTTTGATCATGCTTTGGCATAAATACTTGAGATATATCCTCTAACTCATAAGGCAATGTAGACACATTTTTAATATGATCATTGGTCAACAGATCATGCATTATGTCAATTGGATCAAATAATCCTAACACTCCTTGAAAGAGATCACTAAAAAGTGGCTCTTGATGTATGGTGAGTTGATCATTGGATTGTGTAGATACATCCTCAATGTGCTCCTCGATGGAGAGGTTTTGATCATTTTTTTCGACAATTGCGGTGGAGAGCTTGTGAATGTCTTTGACCATAGAGTCAAGTGATGTTGATATTTCTTGAATTGGCTCATTATCGAGTATTGTTGATGAATTTTGATCGTGATTCAAAAGTGACTCTTGACATATGCCAATTTGATCATTGGATGACGTAGACATAGCTTCAAGGTGCTTAGTGATGGATTGATCTTGATCCTTGTTCTCAATAGTTGTCATTTTTTGTTTTTGTGTTTGTGTTTGTGTTTGTTGAGTAGCTTGAGAGGCTTGGGCAGCTTGAGAGGCTTTTTGCACTTGTCAAGTTTGTCTTGCTTATTGCATGGCTAGATATTTTTGGATGGCCTTTTGGTAGGCCTCGTGAGCTTTTAGCGCAATGTCATATTGTCTTGCTGCGTTTGGTTTTGGTGGTAGTGGTGGCAGATTTGGAATCATGTTGGATGTAGTGATGAGTCATTGAGATACGCTTGGAGTGATCACGAGGGTTTGAGATGTGATGGCCATGATAGTGGTGGTTGGAATGATCGAAGTGATATGGATGGTTGGAATGACTGAGGTGATAGGTCTTTGGGATCAATGTTGTTGTTTGATTAGATACCATCCATTTGTGTGATGTCGATGGTATATTTGAAGGATTTGACGTGATGGTTTGATTGGTGTTAGGTGAATTGATTTGGATGGAGTGATTGGTGCTAGGTAAAGGGGGAAGCCCTAAACCAAGGAATGATGTTGGTAATGGTGGTGGAGATTTCCCTTGGCTCAATGCCTCAACTATTTTGGAAAGTGCCACAATTTGATAAGATTGCCAAATTTGTTCTTGATTTTGATCTTGACTCCCTTGATATAGTTGATTTGGCTCTTGTCTAAGAAGATTTGGAGTGTGTAGTTGTGTTTGATTTTGGACAATGTTATGATTTGGGATGACACTCAGATTTGGCATGATGGGTTGAAATTGACCATTGTTCATGTTTGGAATATTCATATGATTTGCAAATGTATCCATCCCAAAGTTTGTCGGATTCATGTTTTGAAAACTTGTACTGGTACATTCTCCTTTGGCATGTAGGGATTTGGTGGGATGACATTGTTTGTTTGAAGGCTCATGCATTGATTGTTTGGTTGACAGACTTGTAGGTTTGGACTTGAATTTAAACTTACCATTGGGAAATGTGTTCCAATCTTTGATTTGGGCATACTCACACTTGTTCTATTGACATTTTTCAAAGGTAATGGTCCCATGTACGGATTGTATAGGTGTGAGTTTTGATAATCAATCAGCATTGTAAGGCTTTGAAGATTCAATTGATTGGATTACTCAAGATGTATGGATCAAGTTTGTATTCCATGTTCCTCTTGTGTTTTGACCTTGTTGAAAAATGACCTCTAAGGTGTTTAGGACCAATGATGAGATGGAGGATGAAAGGGGTGAATGATATGGGTGTTGAACATTTTAGGAACTTTAGATCAATGCTAGACTTAGGGTTTGATTTTGATTATTTGATTTGGATAATGAACTTGTAAACCCTAAGATGTTGGATGTGATATTAGGATGAAATTGTTCAAAGATGTGCTAATTTAACCAAAGGTATGAAAAAGGATGCATTCTCATACTCCTAACTAAACAAGGTGATTTTGATTTTGATGATGTGCCTAAGTCTAGAATGATGTTTTCAAAATCTCTAAAGTTGTTTGGATGGAATGGATTGATGAATGTTTGGTATTTGGATGGATTGTTCGATTTGATCCTAAATGAACCTAGGAAGGACTTGTTTACTAGGCCAAGATATTGAAGAACATGCTTTTTTCTAAGAGTAGTTCAAGATCAAAAAGACCACTATTTGCATGAAAACCATATAACCAAAAAAAAATGCCAAGCATATGTGTGGGGTCCAATTGATTTAATCTTTGCTTAATGGATTCTTTTTACCACAAACACATTCTTGATTAGGTTTCAAACTGAATGTCCAATGTCACAACTTCTTTTCGTCCCACAAAGTGCTATGTGGAAGTTCCAAGAAATTAGGACAAGGGTTGCCTAATGTTGACCTTTGTAAGAGCAAATTAAGATGTAAACCCAATTACTTAGAAACCTCTAAGGACATAATCCCAAGGGTAAGCAATAGTTCTTTGGTTTTTTCAAAGGTATTTTCTCTAACTAAGGGGTTTGAAATTTTGATGATGATGTTGAATGTTGGTTTTCCAATGTTTTGGATAAACACACTGTGTTTTCAAACCAAGAACAAGTACAAACCCTATGGATGTGTAAGACAATATTTGTTGAATCCCCACTTGGACAAGTCCAACTACGCTTATCTTTAGCGAATGGTTAGATGCTTGACCCCACTGGCTCCCCTCCACGGCTCATTAACGTCAATCAGGGCAGCCAAGCATCAACACCCATGAAACTCCCATGGCATGTTTTCCATTTCTAATAAAGACCATAAAAGTGTGGGGCGGCTTTAGAACGATTTTTCTTGCACCAACAAATAGATTAAGGATTTTGGCAAATTCTAGCACATGGGTTCTAGTAAGGATTTTCCATTCGTGGAGATTGACCCATTCGGCAAGAGTCCCCTTTCGGATCCATCTTGTTGGAATCAACCGCGTGATATTGGCGTTTCTTCCAATATCCACATTTATATCCCAGCTGGAAATACTCTTGACTTTAGAGTGTTACCGGTTGAGTCGTTCCCTTGGGTGAGTACTTTTCCCCAAGGTAGGCCCTCTAAGATAAAAAATAGCAAAAAAACACACTCATAGTTCGATCAAACTTTGTTTAGAAACAAAGGGAGAACACATGCCGTATGTTTAATCACACTCACACAATATGTTGTTCAATTTTAAGTCCAAATCGAAGTGTGGAGGTGATCACTTTATCTTACGCCAAAATCACCGAAAAGGCCTTTTGATTCTCAAGATCTCTTGGAAGCGCGAGAGAAGCACATACGTCCTTTTCAATGACTTTAGTTTAAGTAACCACAAAACAACACAAACACACATTCATTTTATCCTTGCAAAGCAATTGTGAGTTTGTTTTAAGCACCAAGATGAAGTGTGAGTTTGTCTTGTTCAAATTTAGAAACCAAAATAAAAAAGCTAGTAAGTTTGTAAGGTTCAATTTTAGTCCAATTTTGAAAGATAATCAATGATCTAGTTGGCCTAAAATAGAAAATTAAAGCAATAAATGGACGCCCTAGGTTGTTTCAATAAGCATTAAGAAATGCTTTTTCAAGGTCAATGTCCACTTTGTCAACTCCCATTCACTTATGATTTATCCATCTTGGTGAGAAGTACCTACAAAAGCACGATAGTTATACATCAAAGAGTTTAAAGGCACCCCATTGATAAAGATAAATAAGCATGATAGTATGTTTAACCAATTCATATTAAGCATGAAAAATTGATCCACAATTTTTATTTTGAGACACTAAGCAGATTAAATCAAGAGACTACACCTTTCACTAGAACTCCAAATCTCATGATGTTAGCTCAAAAACTTTGCACTAAATCAGGTTGATAATACTATTTTATCATAAGACCACCATTGATTTTGCATAGCAAGCAATAATAATGATAAACCTATTTGATGATCCTATTTATTGCTTTTACTACTGTTTAAAATATCACAAATTATGCAACATCCAGAATGCTTTAAAAAAATGGTGAACGTAATTCAATGAAAATGCCAATGATAAATCTGCAGACAATAAATAAATTAATTGTAAGAAGCAGACGTTAAATCTGTAGACTTTAATGCTGCCCTTTCAAATTGATGCAAGTGGCAGGTGTACTGCTGCGCCCAATGATGGCAAGATTTATTTATTTTTTTGACCAACGTCCTCCCAGCTTTGAATTTGATGTTCTATTTATGCAAAGTCATTCTCTTCACACGAAGAACTAATTTTGTCCATTGCATCCTCATCACCAAGCTTATCAAGGATTGGGAAAGGGCTTCTTTTCACATCAAAGAAGCACCAATCCACTATGGGATAGATATGTATCTTGTTTCTTTCATGCTTTCAATTTAGTTTGATTTGCCATCATGTTTAGGAAACATTTTTGCATTATTTCATAGGGATGTTGAAGGTTTTCTTTGCTTGAATACTAATCATGCTTTTCTATGTTAGTTTTTAACCAAAATGCAGATTTTCACATCCACACTAACAGAGGGAGAGGGGGTAGGAGGGATAGGGTTGAGAGAGAGAGACCTAAGAGAGGGAGAGCGAGTAGGAGGGAGAGGGTTGAGAGGGAGAGAGATACCTAACAGAGGGAGAAGGTGAGAGGGAGAGAGAGATACCTAAAAGAGGGAGAGGGATTA
>VDFB02105785.1:581126252-581183425 GCA_007258455.2 Sequoia sempervirens
ATTTGTTTGTGATGGCTTCTATGACGATGGGTGGATATTGAGGTTGTTTTTGTGGTTGTGAAGTTTGGTATTCATGAGGATCAAATAGATGACTAGGCATTCCAAACTTAGATTTGGTAACACTTGTAAGTGCCATGATGTTTGAACTACTAGGATTAGAATCTATGATTTTCCTATGTTGTGACCTTATAATAGGCATAAAAATGTGATGACCTCAAGGAATATGGATATACATGAAGGTTGGTTTGCTCAAGAATTTTGGAAATTAAAATTTTGAGGAATTTGAAAAAATGAATTTTGACTAATTTTGATTGATTTGTAAGATTAATTTTGACTTGTTTTGATTGGCAAGAGATAACATACACCATACAATAAACTGAATCAAATGTGTCATTGTAAAATCAAATGTCAGTGCAAATTTTAAATGCATCATTTCATAGTTAGATGTGTTGACTTACCTTAGATGCATCGCTATAAATTTTAGAAGCATTAATTTACCTCAAATTCATTGCTATAAATTTCAAATGTGTCGATTCACCTTAGATGTGTCACTTTAAATTTTAGAAGTGTCGATTTACCTCAAATACATTTTCTATATAGTTCAAAAGTGCCATTATAATGTCAATAGCATCAATATATGTGTCAAAGATGTCAATCTGGGTCCAATTATGTCACTATAACTTGTAACTTGAAAATCTCAAGAAAATTTAATTAAACATTAAATTAGGGATGTGGGTTCCATCGAACGTACCAGAATGTGAATAGGAATATGTCGAACAATCAAAGAATTCAATAGAAAATAAGGATCAAATCAATAAAAACCTAAATCCAACGACCAAATTAAACCTATACATGAGAGTAATCAAAGAGAACATCAATCAAATTAAGCTAATCTAACCTACTTTACCTCACTCAAAAATTCCAAGCCTTACTCCATTGTCAAAAGTATAAGATTATGCTTCTTGATATGATATGTGGAATGCTCATAAACTTAGCATAACCTTGTTGTGCAAAAGCAAGATTGATGATGATGTGTTATTGGATCTTGGATGCAAATTCAAGGAGGATGAATGATCAAATATGTTTGATTTATGGGCATTAGGATGTGAGATTAATGGTGTGAGATGTGAGATCAAATCGACAGATGAGGATGGATGAGAAATCAGGATGATCATGCATGAGCTTGCATGGAAAGTGAAGTGAAGTGCAGTTCAATTCACTCACTAAATTTAGCAAAGTCACTAAATTTAGAAGTGTTAACTAAAATTAGGATTAGAAGGCTAAAGATGGTATAATTAGTAAAATAAATATTTTATTTATTTTTAGAGGAATGTACAAACTAAATGAATTATATAATTTATTTAATCTTGGAGGAATGGAAAGATGAAGCGAAGTGAAGTTTAGTTCACTCAATAATTTTAGCAAAGTCACTAAATTTAGAAGAGTTAACTAAATTTAGGTTTAAAGGGCTGAAGAGAAGATTAGAAGACTAAAGATGGTATAATTAGTAGAGAAATGTACAAACTAAATACATTAAATAATTAGTCGATAGACTACATATAGCATGAGATTTGAGCCTCAAACAAGTCTCACGCATACAAACCACTTGTTAAGTCATCAAAAAATAAGTTTCAACCACCATTTTATGGTAAACCAACTACCATTTAACAGTAAAAGCCTCCAAAATATCAAGTAAAAACCTCCAAAATCTCACTTATCACATAAAAGCCAAGATAAATATTGATTTGACAATGAGATGAGATCATTCTATTTCCATTTGCAATGTTTTTTGTCAATTTGATGACAACTTTCTTTTTTCATTTGCATTGATATGTATGCAAGTATTTCATAACCAATCATACTTAACTTCTTTAAAGAAAAATCTAGATTTTTTTAAGTTTATTTCATTTCATTGCATTTATTATTAATTATTTAATCCAGCCACATGCAACTAAAATTTTTATGCACAAACATACATATAGTTTTCTATGGCATAATCTTTGAACCTTCTTGCTAGTTTATTTAATTTTGGAGGAATGGAAAGATGAAGTGAAGTGAAGTTCAATTCACTCACTAAATTTAGCAAAGTCACTAAATTTAGAAGAGTTAACTAAATTTAGGGTTAGAAGACTAAAGATAAGATTAGAAGACTAAAGATAATATAATTAGCAAAATAAATAAATAAATAAATATTTTATTTATTTTTAGAAGACTGTGCAAATTAAATAAATTATTTAATTTTGGAGGAATAATTAGCTAATTAAAAAATTAAAAAATTATTTAATTATAAGAGATGAAAAAGAATGCATGATTATTTAATTAAATAATTAAAAAATATTTAATTAAAGGTGATGGAGGGAAAATGATAAAATAATCAAATAATTAAAAATTATTTAATTAATGGAGGGAAATGACTTAATTTAATCAGACAATTGTAAATTATTTAATTAATAATGATGAAAGGATGGTGAGTGATAACAAGCTTGTTCTACAACCCAACAAATGCATTAATTCGTACAATAAATTCACATAAAGAAATCCGATTTATAAATAATTAATGCATGAACGTAAAGCTAATTAACAACCAATAACAGCAGAAGAAAAAATATCAAGAAAGCTAACTACAAAAAGATAATAACATGATATACCAGGAACCCCAAATGCAGGAAAACCGCGAAATGTCGATCTCTATTCAAATTTAATGTAAAGAAACCTCTTTCCAAAAATACAGCTTCATACAACAATCCAGCATACTTATAGGAGCCTAAATGGGTTTTCATTTAGCGGTAAAGTGAAAGAATTTTCCCTTGCTTTCTTTGGCTTTTCGTAATTACACATAAAATCACTCTTTGGATTTATCTTATCCTCACAACCTCGTGTAAACATTCTATTAAAGAATAAAATCCATCATGGAAAATCCAACTCTAATCATGAAGCATTATTATCTAACTCGGTTGTTTAGAAGTGATTTTAAAGTATGCTATCCAAACCCAAAGCTTGTTTTAAAGCAACCTGTCCCAATCTTTCGAGCTGCCACAAAATCAATACCTCTTGAAGGTGGAAGCAGTGTTCGTGCATAATTCACCCAACTTGTCCTTGAAGAATTTAAACTTTCTCTTCATCAAGGCCTTTGTCAGGATATCTGCTATTTGTTCGTCCGTAGGAATGTAATTGAGATTCACTATCCCCTTCTCCACACAATCTCTAATGAAGTGGTACTTGATCTCAATGTGCTTTGACTTGTCATGAAACATTGGATTCTCAGAGAGTTTGATACAACTCTGATTATCACAGTAAATGATTGTAGGATCCAGCTCTTGATCAAAGAGTCCAGCTAGAAGTTTCTGAAGCCAGATAGCCTCATATGTAGCCATACTGGCTACCATATACTTGGCCTCTATAGAACTCAGCGCAAATGGCTTATGTTTCCTGCTGTACCAAGAGACTGCTCCTGATCCCAAACTGAAACTGCACCCTGAAGTGCTCTTCTGATTAGCTGTACTGCCTGCCCAATCTGCATCGGTAAACCCCTCAAGCTTCACTCCATCCTGCTGAACATACTTAAGCCCATAATCAACTATGCCTCAAAGATATCTCAAAACATGCTTGGCAGCTATCTAGTGCACACGTTTAGGTTCCATCATAAACTGACTGAATGAGTTCACTGCAAAACAAATGTCTAGCCTAGTGTTGACCAAATACATAAGAGAGCCTATCAACTATCTGTATAAAGTTGATTCCACTGCCTCTGATCTAGAAGCATCAATCTTATTCCAATTGGTCATAAGTGGCATTGACATAGGCTTACAGTTTTCCATCTTGAATCATTTCAAGATATCAATTAAGTACTTCCCTTGTCCAAGGAAGATCTCTCCCTCTTTTTTCCACAACTCTAATCCCATAAAGTAGTGCATCAACCCCAAGTCCTTCATCTCAAACTCTCCTGCAAGATCCTACTTGCAGTGTGTTATGAGCTCCTATGACCCTGTGAGAAATAGGTCATCAACATATAACACCAATATGAGAAGTTCGCCCTTCACGTGAACATAGTACAGGTTCAGATCCGCCTCACTCTTGATGAAGCCCACGCTTTGCAAGTAACTATCAATATGTGAATACCATGCCTTGGGACCCTGCTTGAGTCCATCCAATGCTCTTTTCAACCTGCATACATGAGAATCCCTCCCATGTGCTTCAAATCCTTTTGGCTGCTCTATGTAAATCTCTTCCTCAATCACTTCATTGAGGAAGGCCGTTTTACATCCATCTGGTGAATCCTCCAACCCATTTGTGCTACTACAGAAATGATAGCTCTTATGGATGAGTACCTGGCTATTGGAGCAAAAGTCTCATCATAGTCGACTCCTTCCTTCTGAGAAAACCCCTTAGCCACAAACCGGGCTTTGAAATTTTCCACACTACCATCTACAACATGCTTAATCTTATATACAAACTATCTCGCGAGCCCACCATGTACTTATCTTTGGTCATGGTACTACCTCCCACACACTATTCTTCATGATGGAAGAACATTTCTTCCACCATGGCATCTCTCCACACTTGATATGCTTGGATGCCTCCCCGAAATTTGAAGGCCTCTACTTCAATTAATTCACCATAAGTTAAGACAATTTTAATAACATTGGGAGCCTTCTCTGTTTTGACCAATCTTGAGGGATCACTCATATTCTCGAGTTTCTCATGGTCTCATGAAATGGTTTCTCCTCTTTTCTGTAATAGGAATCTGAGGTTGAGGAATTATTGATTCCTCCTTCTGATCACCCTACTCGCTCTGCTCTCCAGCTTGTGTGACTGAAGTTTGAGGAAAATGTGTTGCCTCAACCATGGATGATTGTTCCTCCTCATTCATCAAGTTGCTTGACTTCTGAAGATCCCTCTCTTCCTCAAACTTCACATCTCTATGAACCACTATTTTCCTGAGAGTAGGAATGTAAACTTGATAAGCCTTAGAAGTTTCACTGTACCCAACAAGGATACCTTCTCTCTCCCAAGAGAGAATTCCAACTTGCCCTCTCTAACATGAATGACATCACACAAGGCATCCAAAGATGCAAATGTGCCCCAAATCTAGTTTCTTACTAGTGAACGCCTCTTCTGGAGTCAATTTGCCCAACACTTTGTGAGGGCTCCTATTCTGCAAATACACAGCTATGTTGCAAGCTTCTACCCATAAGAACCAAGGCAAAATCCTCGATGAAGTATGGCCCTTGTATTGCTCCCCTGTTTTTCCGCTCAAGAACTCCCATTCTGCTGAGGGTTGTATGGAACTATCAACTCTTTCTTGATACCTTCCTGAGAACAAAAATCTTTGAAGGCATTCGAGGTATACTCGCCTCCATTATCAGACCTCAATATTTTGATCTTCCTCCCTGTTTGGTTCTCCATGAGAGCCTTAAACTTCTGAACCCATCAAGACCTCATCTTTATTCTT
The DNA here is from genome assembly GCA_007258455.2 of Sequoia sempervirens. Taxonomy (NCBI): domain Eukaryota; kingdom Viridiplantae; phylum Streptophyta; class Pinopsida; order Cupressales; family Cupressaceae; genus Sequoia; species Sequoia sempervirens. The sequence continues at coordinate 581,131,705 of VDFB02105785.1, forward strand.
CATGAAATATATCCATGTCTTCCTAGAGAAATCATTAATGAAGGTAACACAATACTCATATCCATTCAAGGATGTTGTTGACATGGGGCCACACACATCTGAATGTACAAGATCCAAAATCCCTTTAGATCTAATGTCGCTACTTGGAAAACTGGTCTTGGCATATTTCCCAAGAGCACAACCCTTACACACCTCATGCTTTTCTGTCTTCATCTTAGGAAGACCCTTCACCATTTCCTTAAGAATATTAAGTAATCCATGGTGAAGGTGAGCCATCCTCCTGTGCCACAATTCTCCTATCCCTTTATAGCTACTAACCAACACATGTGTTGGCTTAAACTGTAACTGAAACAAGCTACCATGCCTGACTCCAATCACTTTTGCAACCTTGGAATCTTTGGGACGAATATAGACTTTTCCCCTCTCAAAGGTCACAATGTAACCCTTGTCTTCCAAAGCAGAAACCAAGATTAAATTCTTTGTCATGCCAGGGACATACAACACATCCTCCACCAACAAAGGTTTACCAGACTCCCTTTGAAACTTGACAGTGCCAATACTAGTTGCATGGTACTTGGCATTGTCTCCGAGCTCAATATAGAAATCCAGCTTCTTCTCCTCCAACTTGGTGAAACATTCTTTGACTCCCGTCATGTGGCGAGAAGCCCCACTTTCAATATACCATACCCTGTTGGAAATTGAACTTGAGAGACAGGCAATGAGTGAAAAATCATTCTTAAATCGTGATGCAAACTCGTCCACCTCTGCTGTAGCAGCAAATTGTTTCTTCTGCTTGTCCTTATTTTTCTTATTCGGACATTGGATGGCATAGTGACCCATTTGATGGTAGCAAAAAAATTTAATCTTGCTCAGATCTTTCTTCTTCCCACTCTTGGAAGAACCTTTCGATTGCTCTTTATTGGACTTCTTCTTACCCTTGCTTGCAAGAGCAAGATTTTCTTCATCTTGACCCTTCTTCGTCTAATCTCCCCGATGAGCACCTTCACGGATCTCCTCCAACTCATCTTCGTTAATCATCTCTCCAACAGCAGCAAGCTCATCCCTGACCTGTGTCAGCTTGGACAAGTAAGAGGTCACACTCTCGCCTTTGGACATCTTGGTATTATGCAATTTGTCCTTGAGCATCATCTTACGACTTTGATAGTCTCTCTGATAAAGTTTTGTGAGCATATCCCACATCTCCTTGGCGGTATCTTTCCCTGATAAATGAGGAATTAAATGATCTCTTACTCCATCCAGGATAATCCTCTGAGCCTTGGCCTCTTTGACTTCATGCGAATCTAAGGCAACATGATCATTTGTTGGTGGTGTCACTTTTGTACTAGCATAGATCCACAGCATGTTCTCCTTGAGAATAGATGTAATCCGAACCTTCCACTGCAAGAAGTTGGATGCACCCTCGAGCCTGTCCTCATATCGAACACTAGTTGCCATAGCTACAAAAGAACTGGAGACGAAAAATCTAATTTTTCTTTTCTTGAAATCTGTGTCACAAATCTTGGCTTCGTATTCAGAGTTTAGAGCTCTTATACCATGTTAATTTCTATAACCTAGCAATAGATTAATTGCACAATAAATTCACAGAAAGAAATCTGATTTATAAAAATTAATACAACTAGGTTAATTAACAGCTAATAACAGCGGAAGCAAAAATAACAAGAAGCCAAACATAAAAAGAAAATAACACAAAATTACCCAGGAAACCCCAATGTGGGGAAAAACCTGCAAATGTTGGATCTTCTATTCAGGATAACAACAAAATTTTATTTCAAAAATACAATATGAGTTTGCTACAACAATCTTACATTTATAGAGCCTAGCTGCTTTACTTAGCGTGCAAGGAAAGAATCTTTCCTTGCTTTCTTTGGCTTTAATTACACATAAAATCACTCTTGGATTTATCTTATCCTCACAAACTCGAAAACATTCTATTAAAGAATAAAAATCCTACTGTTGCTAAAAATCCAACTCGAATTGTTTTAAAGCATATCTAATCTTGAGTTGCTTTAAAACAAATCCATATCCCACCTTTCGAGCTACAAAAATCAACATTGTGGACAACATTTCCTAGCTCTAGTGCTCCTCGACCATGCGATCTTCCTTTGCTGAAGGTTCTGAGTGAGGTGGCCAAATTCTACCCTTTGCTTCTGGAGCTAAAAGGGATGGCATTGGTGAGGCATCGACAATTGGCGAGTTACGGGGTAAGTTTTCAAAAGGTCTTAATGCTTGAGCGTGTGGATGGATATGACTAGGTGCAAGAGTTTGATCAATTTACACAGATGAATGGCTTTTAGGTGTTGGAAAGGTGGCTTATGGGTGGTGGTCTTTGGTTTTAACTAAAACGTGTTTTATGTTTGTATTTCCATGTGGGTCAGGTGGGGTTTTTTGGTTGGTATTTTCTTCTCTATGCTTCTAGTAAAGTTTGGCGTTTGTCTTGTTTCAGTGAATCGATTGTAGGGTTTCAAGGAAATTTTGATGACAGTTTGGGGGTTCAGTTTGTTAATCATGGTGGTCAATGGGGGCCTTTTTGAATATCCAGATTGTAATAAGGTTGTTGGGGTTGTCCCAATAGGATAGTGTTCTGCAAATTTTGCCATATGCTTAATAGACAAATTGTAAATTTTTTTTGACAACTTAATATATAAACCTTTTACGTATTAAAAAAAAAGCAAAAAAAAGATAATTAATAATTTAAAGTAAAAAAATAAATTATATAAAAAATAAGAGGTGGATGATGCACCACATATTATAAAATAGTATTTATATAGATCATTATCTGCATGCTATTATAGGGCTTTTTACTCAGTGATGATTGTATTTAGGAATTCATTCGTTAAGACTGGGAAGAAAGAGGGAGTATGACATTTGTAAATATTTCTTTGCCAATAGAAAAGTGCCTTTTGTATTTTCCTACCTGGTTTAAGTTTTATTATCTTTGCTTCATAATTCCTTGCTAATAACTTCTCCCTTGTTTGCCGCATTCATGCTAAATTCTATACCGAGTTATCTGTATGCAAAACACAACTAGTATAGCAGAAATAAAAGGAATTTCTATATAATTTCAGAACATGCATATAAACAAATGTTTGATTCAGTTTGATTACGATATAGATCTTTGCCTGCATCACACACGATACCATAAGAACACAATATAGTATGCGATAACTTATCTCTTTTTATATACATACCTAAAATCTTGACATGAGAAAAGAAAACCCTGAAATTTAAAATACCTAGGTAGATAGCTTTTTAAATAAAGGCTTAAAAAAATCAGAAAATAATTTAGAAGAGACATACCTTTAACTTGGAGATCATCGCATAGAGCCAATGCAAGAGTGGTCTTCCCACCACCTGCCATACCATGCACGCCAACGACCGACACCTGGCTGTGAAACAAATGCCCCTTCAATTCCCCAATACATCTCTCCAACCCCACATACAACTCAGGCTTTTCAGAAACACTATCATCGTGAGAGCGCATGAAATCATCCATTATTACACCTGTCAAGAAAATCTGAGCTTGTTTATTGAAAGTGGTAAATGATATCTTGTCTTTCCAGAGCTATTTAATGATTTAAGAATTGAGAAGCGGCGAGTAGAAAACATGGCGGTATTGATAAAACGCGCATGAAATGGTCTGTGGTTCAAAGTTAGTGTACTGTGTGTTGCTTGCCGTCTAAGTTTTTCCAGCTGCGCCGTCGTAGAAGCTGACTTTTTGCGAATTGTCTACCCAGCCTACAAAACAACCATTTCACTGCATTTATTAATTAATTAAAAATAAAGAATATATTTTTAATTAATAAATGCAGTCAAATGGTTGTTTTGTAGGTTGGATAGACATTGGAATTTTTGAGCGGTTTGCTTCCTTTAGATCTGATCCATCTTCTGAATCAAGGTCATCTTGCTTCTTAGACACTTTGAATGTCACTTGTTTCCTTACAAATTTGTCATTCTCAATTCTCATTTCATATGCAGTTAGAATTCCATGTAACTCATCCATAGTTAGAGTATTCAAATCTTTAGTTTCTTCAAAAACAAAAACCTTTGAATCAAACTTTTGGGCAAGAGATCCGAGTACCTTTCACAATCATACCTTCTTTCAGTTCTTCACCAAGACCTGGCAATGTTTTCCTCTTCCTTCATTTTCAAACTTTCAAATTGGCCTCAATGAGTTCGTAACTTTGCTTGTTTGAACTTATCATCACCTTCATAGATGTTGTGTGACTTACTCCATACTTCCTTCTCTATCATGCAATGCATGATCTTTACAAACTTAGAGTTAGATAAATCGTATAAAATAACAATTTTTGCTTTCGCATTATTCTCACAAGCCTTCTTTCCAACTCAGTCTCTTGGGGGACTTTCAAGGATCTCATATCTATCCACAATTGATTACCAAACCTCAAATCCTAGGGGACTATCAAGTATGCTTTCATCCTCACTTTCCAAAGAGTGGTGCCTTATTCGAAGACAATCCTTCTTGAGCCACTGAGCACGTGCCATCCCAAATCTACCTTAAGTCTTTAAGCTTATTGGAAGGAACTTAGCTCAAATAACAATTGAAGGGCACACAATATACTCAAATGGAGGGGGGGTGAATCAGTATATCAAATCTATTTAAAACTCTTTAATTTAACATGCATTCCTATTAATCACTTCTCCAGATATGAGTCTTAAATCATCAAAACAACTAGTGTCAATCAAGCAAACATAGATGCACACATTCACACAATGAACACCAAATATATGTGGAAACCCAAAATGGGAAAAAATATGGTGAGAAGAGTTTCTTTGAGCTACTATTTAAATCCGACCTCACTATAATCATGAAGTAGGCACCAACCTACTAGAGACACCAATCCCATATTTTATTTGTAGACACCAATCCCCAATACAAAGATCTGAGCACCAACTCAATAATTTGGGTGTGACACCAGTCCTACTAGATTACAGAGATATGATGTGAATCTTCAATATAGATTACATAGCTAGTGCTTGATCTTATCTTCCTTCTGACTCTCTCCTACATAGTATATAATCTTCTGATAATGGCACACAATGATTGGGATGTAACTTCCATTACATTACCCGAATAATATTCACACTCGCACATTGTATGATCATCAGTCATTGAATGTATTATAGATATAAATATATGCATTCCAATACATTAACAATATTCCATGTCATCCAAGAACCTCTTAACACCATCCATAATTAGCCAAGTTGGCTAAGGGTGGACCTAGATTCAAATTGATATGAAACGTGTAGAGGATTTGTTCTAAATCAAATTTATTTCTAACAATAGTATATAATGTTATGCCCTTCCTTCAAAGAACTTAAACTGGATCTATTTCATCTTCACATGCTTCCTCCAGCTAAAACACACTTCCCTTCTCTAGTGTAAACACTTAGACATTATTATAGTTAGCCCATCAACATAGACAATACTTTGTTGCATCTAACTTTATTCTTGTTGAAGCTCACTCTTTGAAACTCTATAATTTAATACAAAATGAGTAAATTTACTTTAGGTCCAAACTGTAGGCCATAGGATTCAACTATGGTAGAATGCAGAACAAAAAAATATTATAGTATAATATAGTGCATGAGTAACAATCCACAAAATACTTCCGTAAACACTTTTAGAATAAGTTTCCACCACCTAGAATAGATAAAAGCATGATATTTCAAGCATACTACATGTATTCTTCTTTTTTGTTCTCAAATGCTTTGACATGACTACAAGTAACCCACAGCTTTAGAGGTCTTCCCATGTTACTCTGAGGTGTTGAACATTAGGTTCAACAGGGTGCAATTTTAGCTGATAACACATAGCTTGTTCGAAAGCACCTATTTTAGGGTTTTAGCCATAGCAACAAGGTAGTGAACTATCTGATAAAATGATTTCATAGACATGTATGAAAAATATGGTAGCATAGACAAGGTAGTGAACTGTTTGAAAAAATGCCTCAAAGAAATGTGGTCTCATGGTGAGTACCTTCAAAGATCCCATTCGAACGAAGGGGAGTACCTTAAAACGTATCCCCTTCATTTGAAGCCCCCACTTCATTCGAAGGGTGCTAGTAAATTTTTTCCCCCACAAACATGTTTTTGTTCATTCAAGAAATTATAACCCACTATTGTGGGTTCACCCATATGCAACAATCCATTGATATGGAAACAATAACATTGATTGAATTTGTGTTGCAACTTATCATGGCCTCAAGTTGGCAAAAACCAGAGGTTATAGGAAAGTATGGGTGGAAGGGGATTCATTGAACATCATTAACAACTTGAAAAATTGCACTCCCCCCTCATGGACTATTGAATCCTTGATACAAGACTCTATTGAGATTATAAAGTCTTTTGATGAGTTCTAAATCTCGCATATCCTAAGAGAAGGCAATGTGTTAGCGGAAATTTTTGCTAACATTGGTGTGAGAGAGACTAGGGAATGGGATCTAAATGCCCCTCTTCCCATAGAGGTTATAACGACTATAAAAAATGATAGCATATTTTAATTGGATTATCTTGTCATTAGAGTTGGCGGCATGCATGGTTTTATTCACATGGTTGGTGATTATGGGAAATAAAGGTAAGCAAGATTTTAATCAAGTGCTGGGTATGGGGGAAGTGTGCCATAGGGAACAAAATTATAAACTCTTTATTTGGCCCTATCCCATCTATGGTTACACATGGATTCTGGGTGGTGTAAGGAGCTTTATGGAGAGCTTGCTTTGGTTTGTCTCAGAGAATTTTGAACTACTAAATTCTGGTAAGGGTGCAGTAATGGGAGGCGATAGAAATAGAGCTAAACCTTCATCCTTTGAAGATACTAAGAAGAAGGAGGTATGGAGGGTTCTGGAGAAAGGCGGTATTACCCCATATCTAGAAAAAGTCCATGGTAATAACCCTCAGGTGACTTTGCTTTTTGCTAAGGGGTGGAATGATAGAGTACTAAAGCTTTATGGGATGAAATTTGATGTTACAGAGGAATTCATTGCCTGTATTATTGGCTTGGCCACAGACGACATGAAGGTTTTCAAGGATAAAAATGAGGTGTAGACCACGATGAAAATTTTCTTTAAAGATGATGAAGAGAAGGATTTGAGGCCAGCACGTAGTGGTGGTTATTAGAGGAGCTCCATTAAGGCCTTATGGGGTGATGTAGTGGAAGAATTGATGCATTTCATCACTCTGGAAGGCCGCTTTTTTGTGGTTAATGCCTACCATTTTATCTTGCTAAACCACTTTCGCAACAAGAAGCGTATCTCTTTCCCGTATTATCTGTTAATGTCTCGTGATGCTAGTCTTAGGGATCACAAGAAGAACCCAAAAAAACATATTCAATGTGTGGGGTTAATTCTCTTGATTTCTAACTATGTGAAGATGTTTGAGGTTGCAAAGCATATGGTTACTCCAAAGGGAAAAATGGCCAAACTTGCAGAGGAGTATGAAAAGGCCTCTGATGAGGAACCATCAAGAAAAATGGTTAAGAAAAGGAGGCTGATCTTGGATAAAGGGTCAGAGTCAGATGAGGATGTGGAGTTTGTTCTTGATTCTCTTGCCATGTTGGAGGCGGGTTCACATTCCCCTGCGATGAGTAAGCTGAAAAAAGAGGGCTCGGGGGTTGATGATGGTTATTTGACCTGTAGTGACGAGGAGGATGTTGTTTTGATGAGTAGGGGCGCAAAGGGGAAGTAGGATCTGTATGGTGAGGTGTCGTCACCTTCCCCCGTTCCTAGGCTGAAGAAAGTGGTGGAGGAGGGAAGTAGCAAGAAAAGGGAAATGCAAACGGTGAGCCAAATTCTGGAAAAGGGCTTTCCTCTCTCTATTGCTAGTGGACAATATGACATTGATTCCCCATGTGATAAGCTGGCTGAGCAGATGAAGGGCAAGGTTGGAGATGATGATATTGCGATGGAGACCTAGAATGTACAATTGGAAAGGATTAAGAAGAGGAAGGCTGTAGCTGAAGAGATTGCTCAATCTATCCGCAAGATCAAGACTCTGATTTCAGTGGAAAAAGGTAAGGCTTCCTCTATTGGTCAGGTTAGGGCTAGTTCCTCTAAGGAGGAAGAGGTCTTGGGGAAAGGAGTGTTTAATATTGATAGAGAGGATTTATCTGATGTGCTTGGTTCTGCTCGGGAGGGATTTATTGTTTTCTTTAGGCTTTTTAAATGGTTCTTTCATGAAATTAACAAGACTAATGTTAAAGTGAGAGGGATGCTATATAAGGTTGAGGGTTCTTTAGTCCAAAACCATATTGATGAGATTTTTGACTCATTAAATACTATGGCTGAAGCTATTGTGGAGGGAACCCTCAATATGAAACTTAATCTTGAAGGTAGAATCATCATTCTTGAAGAGAAAATGGGGAAAATTTGGGAGATTGTTATGAGAGGTGGGGAGGGGCTTAAATTTGGTGGGAAATTTGAGTCTATTGATGTGACCTCCCCTATGACTAGTGCTAAAAAGCGTGCTCATGCTGATGATGGTGGTGTTGTTGGTAAGCTAAAGGAGGTGGAGGGTGTTGCTAGTAAAAGTGGTGATAAAGGTGTTTTGATTATGGAGGTAATGACAAAGGGCCTTGGGGCCAAGGCTAGGAAAAAAATCAAAGCTCAGGGTGGGGCTAGTAAAGTTATTTCTGATGTTGGGGATGATACTCAGAAGGATATGTCTAGCAACATGGAGGTGGAAGATATATTGAAAAGCATGTAGTGCTACTGGCGGGTGCCTCCTTTTTGGCTGGTTTTTTGTTGATGGGTTGCTGTCATTGGGTTATTTTTTGGCTTTCTACTTGTTTCTTTTGTAACAACTACTTTTTGATGTAAAAGGTTTCGAGCCCCTTCAAAACCTGTTATTTACCTTTAATCAAAACCATGAATTGAATTTTCACAATCATTCTCTTTTTCTTCCTTTAGCAAAGGGTTCAAGTGGAGAGATAGGAAACACAAAGCAATAGTAAATGTCTTTCTTTGATTCTATAGTATTCCAAATGAGGATTTTGAACGTTTTGAAATATTTTGGTGGAGTGAGCTGCTTTTATACAAGAAATTTTTGGACATGTTGCTATAGATATAGGTCTCATTAAAGATGATATTGTTGCAAATTGGAAGGAAATGAATAATCAATACTTTGTTTGGCATGTTGACGACATCATTAATATTTAAGTTAACCAAGAAGTGAGGAATTGATAGTGAGATAGATGCACAAAATGCAATACAAATGCATTAATGGGAGTTGTTATCACAAATGGGCCTTTCTAGTCATGTAAATCTAAATACCCTTGAAATGATCAAAGTAAATGTGATTTTGATAATATCAACAAATGGGATAAACATACTATATCCCCACATTTACATGACATTGCAGAAAAAATCATAAGCACAAACAAAATATCACAACAAAATGACCAATCCACATTTGAGTTGAACGATCCACCTTATCCATTATCTCTAAAACAAGAAATTTCACTTACTAAATTATTAAGAACACTATAACAACACTTCCTTAAATCAGCCATTACATATGATAATACAAGGAATAGTAGGTATAAGAAAATAATATCTGATTCATAGTATATAAGACACACACTCTAGAATTTATCATCAAAATATATAGCCCCCTCATTGTTGTTGCTCCTATAGGGATCACTACATTCAACATACATGCCTCAACTATACATTCAACCATTAAGATTCTAATAGAAGAAATACAACCATTAAAAGGAAAATCACTAACATTGTTTCAAGAAGATATGAAGCACATTAAATACCTCCTTGTTGATGAGACGAGCTTTATTGTATTGAAGTTACTATTAAAAATAAATAGTAGATTGTGTGAAGCTTTCCTCCACAAGCAACATATGTGATTTGGTGGTACATCTATCATTCTTGTAGGTGACTTGGCATAACTTCCCCTATTATAGACAAACCAATCTATGATTCCACTTAGATGCTATATTCCCATGGGAACAATTCACTACAATTGTTATGTTGCAAATTTTTTTCGTCAACAAGGTGACTTTCAAACTCAAATTTTCTTTTGTTACACATTGCAACACATGCATAATGCAAAACCAGTTGAAGAAGATTGAGAATTACTAATGAATCACACAAACAAACATCTATCAAACAATGAACATAAATATTTTGATCAATCAATGTACCTATTTTCTACAAATGATTTGGTAGGGATACATAACAAAAAAAGCTCAAACTACTAAATCTTCCTATTGGACTTAGTGTTGCAATACAAACATCTATCAAACAATGAACATAAATATTTTGACCAATCAATTCACCTATTTTCTACAAATGATTTGGTAGGGATACATAACAAAAAAATCTCAAACTACTAAATCTTCCTATTGGACTTAGTGTTGCAATACAAACATCTATCAAACAATGAACATAAATATTTTGACCAATCAATGCACCTATTTTCTACAAATGATTTGGTAGGGATACATAACAAAAAAAGCTCAAACTACTAAATCTTCCTATTGGACTTAGTGTTGCAATACAAACACATGTAAAATCAAATATTGATAATGATGTTGAACAAATTCCAAAAGAGGTTCTACTATGTAGATGCCAACAAGTCATGTTAACAACTAACTTGGATTGAAACAGGGCTTGTAGATGGGTCTCTTAGAGAATTACTAGAAATTGTGTATACAGTTGGTTCTAAACCACCGGATTTACCTTCCTATGTAGTTGTGCAATTTGATAATTACAATGACCCATTAGAACCTGGATGACCCAAAAAATATACCTATAATGCCCATATCTCTAGGTAATCATAGACAAATACCAGTATCCATGACATGGGCTATTACCATACATAAATATCAAGGACTAACCCTTTACATAGCAACTATCAATATTGGTAAAGTAGAAAGGTAAGGGTTAACTTTTACAGCTATGCCTACAGTCAAATCAATAAAGGATCTTCAAATAGAACCATCATTCTCCTTTGATCGATAGTCACAAATGAAAAACAAGATCCATATAAGAAAAAGGGAAGAGTCTTGACTACATCTACTCTCATTATAATGGGTTCAGGTACACAATTGTTAAAGTAACCTTCCCTAAAAAGACTTTAACTTTATTCTCTCTGTTTTTTTTTTCATATTTTTTTTGTATGATTTACAAAAATAACTACTAACATAGTATATTCACTACTTCATGATGTATAGGTGCATGCTTCACATTTGTACATTTTTACATCGAGCAATTTTCTCATATTATTAACATTCTATTATCTCACATATAGTTCCTCTTCTTCACACAAACTTCTTTTTTCCACAATTTCTACCCTTTTACATAACACCAAACTTATAGTTATACTATAAATCGACCAACTTTTTGTTTCAATATGTAGACACAAAATAAATGCACCATAAAGCTTTTCCAGACTCCTTTTGTACAAAAAGAATGCATCATTCACTAAAATTCTTCAATATTTATATTATTACAAAGTCTTCCATTTACTACAAGAAAAAATGTAAGACAAATATTTTTAAAATTTTGTTGACAATGCAAATTTATATATACAATAAAAAATACCAGTTTTTCTATCCACGTATCCCTATAAAGAATGGCAACATTGTCTCACAACGAAACAAGGAATAAGAAAATAAGTTAATCTTCAAGCCAGTCCAAACTAAAGTGTGGTTCTATAGTTTCAACTTTAAGCTTGGGAATAGAAATGTTCTTGGCCTTCATCCACTGCTTTCCAATCTTCTCATCACAGGCGACGAGCTTCAGGGATCGCAGTTCACAAACAGTTGTGGGTAACCTTGTCAAACGAGAACATTCCCTCATATCAAACTCAATCAGTTTCTTATTTGCCCTATTTCCTTTGGAAGTGCTTTCAAGCATTCACATACTGAAATGTCCAGGTATTCCAACTGTTCAAGTTTCCCAATTGATATTGGAAGCTCTTTCAGGCCTGGTAATGCGGATAACCTTAATATTCTTAGACGGCTCATATTTCCAAGATCATATGGTACATTCTGAAGCAGATGGCAGTTGGTAATTGACCATGACAGAGCGGAGGGCATATTGCAGATTTCAAGAGGCAACTCTTCCAAATCACTGTTGTGGTCCAAGTTAAAATCTTGTAGCTTGGTTGTGTTGAATGTGGATATATTTCTAAATCCTTCACATAAGCTCAAAGATATTTTCTCTAAGATCTATAGTTCTTCAATGCTTTGTTTCTCAACAAGGGTTGAAATCAACCTCTCCAAACGGACACTCTTAAGTTGAGGGAATGAAGATATGACATCTAGAACTTTCACTGTTGCCTTCTTTGTACAGCAATTGAATACCATAAAAAAATTTAGTTTTTTCATGGATTTCAAAATCGAGGGAAGAAAGTATTCTCTCGAAGTAGAGAGTAACAACAGAGCCTCTGTTTCGGGGAAATCAATATCAGGCCAGTGATTTTCCTCCATAGGTTCTGCATATATAAATCACAAAGGAAATCCAGTTAGAACAATTTGAATTAAATTTTGACTACTAGTTATAATGGCTATATTCTCTTCATACTGAAGTTGAATCCAGGAATGGGAATATATAAGGGAAAAAGAATGCTTGTAGACTTCATTGTCTTTTTGTGCCAAATACAAGACCAAATCTCGCATTACATTATGTTGGGAAATGTACAATTCTGAGCCATTTTCATATGAGATTGTTGTACTTCCCCTGTTAAGTGCAAGCATGTCAGCTTAGTGTTGAAAAACATAATAAAAAAGATACAATATATAAAAGGAAAGACAATTAATTACCTTGATTTGCTAGTTAAATTTATCAGGCTTTTGTTTGCAAGTTCTGATAAGATGGCAAAATCTTCATGCTTCAGTAGCTTTCGAACATAAACCCAAATGTCCAATAGTGCATCAACACATATTTTCCTGTCCTTTGGAAATATTGCTAAGTCTAAAAAACACTGCTTGGTTACATCGTCCAAGGAGTCAATACTGGTTTTCAATGATCTAAATAGCCCTTTTTCGTGATAATCTGATATGTATTCTCCTTTAGAAAGCTTGTTCTTCCAGACCTCGTGGGGTTCCCCATGCAAAGAACTTCCAATCACCTTTAGAGCAAGTGGCAGACCATCACATTTTGCAAGCACTTGCAATTCAGAAAATGCATAAGAAAATTTATAGGAAGATCTTATATATATGAGAACTAGGAAAAGAAAACATCCTCATAAAAGAGGATAAAGCTGAAGAAAATAATGATAGTAACAGTAGAGCAGTAAATTTTTTTTTTTTAAAGATCAAATAAATAATAAAAAAATTTAGAATGGTTTTTGGTAGAGGAGGACGAATAAAAATGGATCTAAGCCTACAAAAAGATGGGAAAATAGAAAGAAAACAATTTTATTAAATAAAAAGAATTTATATGAAAAATAAGAGGTGGCTGATGAGCCACATATTATAGAATTAACATAGTAATTGTGTAGAGGTAGAAATTGGAACAAGCTATTTTTTCTTATAGTGTAGTTATGTGTATAACTAGGTACTCTGTTTTCGTGCGAATATCACTCACTGATGATTGTATTTAGGAATGCATTCGTTTAGATTGGGAAGAAAGACGGAGTATGAGATTTGTAAATATTCCTTTGCCGATAAAAAGGTGTCTTCTGCATTTTCCTGCTCAGCTTAAGTTTTATTATCTTTGATTCATGATTACTTGTTAATAACTTCTCCCCTGTTTTCTGCGTCCATGTTAAATTCTATTCCGAGTTATCTGTATAATTTTAGAACAGTGCATATAAACAAAAGTTTGATTCAGTTTGATTACGATACAGAGGTTCGCGCAATACCATAAGAACACAGTTTGGTATGCTCTAACTTATCTCGTTTAATATGCATACCTAAAATCTTGACATGAGAAAAGAAAGCCTAGAAATTTAAAATAGATGGCTTTATAACCAAGGCTTAAAACATTCAGAAAATCATGAAAATAATTTAGAAGGGACATACCTTTAACTTGGGGATCATTGCATAGAGCCAATGCAAGAGTGGTCTTCCCACCACGTCCCATACAATGCACGCCAATGACCGACACCTGGCTGTGAAACAAATGCCTCTTCAAATCCCCAATACATCTCTACAACCCCACATAAAACTGAGGCTTTTCAAAAACATTATCATCGTGAGAGCGCGTGAAATCATCCATCATTTCACAACTGTCAACAAAAACTGAAATTGTTTGTTGAAAGCGGTAAATGATTTCCTGTCTTTCTAGAGCTATTTAATGATTTCCTGTCTTTCTAGAGCTATTTAATGATTTAAGAATCGAAGTAGCGAATAGAAAACGGGGCGGTATTAATAAAACGCACATGAAATGGTCTGTGATTGGTGTGTTGCTTGTCGTCAATGTTTTTCCACTGTAGCCTCTGTAGAAGTTGACTTTTTGAGGGGTTTGTTTAATTTATGTAAGGAAAATATTAATATAAAACAAATTTTAAAAATTAAAACAATATTTTTTGCTCATGGCAATTATAATGTTAACGCATTTATTTTTATATTTTTTTACTGATTTTGTAGATAAAAGGCTTGTAATGGTGAAATTTGCATTCTTATTTGATTTTAGGTTTATTTTAAAACATTTGAAGGGAAAATTATCTTTATACTTTCTGGAACTTCTTTGTAACTTCTTGACAAATTTTGCTTCCTTTTGCTATCTTCTGAATCAAGGTCATCTTGCTTCTTAGACACTTTGAATGTCGTCTCTATTGGAAACAAGCAACACTGAGAGGGGGGGTGAATCAGTGTTCTGCAAAAATTAAATTTATTATTCTGATCTTCAACCCACTTATAACATTCAACCAAAAGAAATATGTAGGAACAGAGAGAAAACAACCACAACACCATAACACAAGGATTTTTACGTGGAAACCCTGTTAGGGGAAAAACCACGGTGGATGGCCAATCCACAATATGATCTGAGTATACTCAAAAAGAAGATTACAATATGGGAATGCACTTGCATTCAAGCACACTAACTAGAGCTCACTGCTCAAAATGGAAAGGCTCACTGCCTTACAATGTTTGGATTAGATCCAAAGGATTGAACTGAGAAAGTAGTATCTACAAATGCTTGATTACAGTTCCAGTTCAACTCAATAATCAATCTTCCATCCTTCTGACTGATTTTGCATTTATACTCTACTCTACTCTAACTCACATTACAAAATCTTTAATGCACAAGTGAAACTATGCATAATCACAATATCACCCTTCTGATTTTTGCAACACAAATTGACACACACTGTTCATATCATAAAATGATATAATTGATTACTATATATATATATATATATATATATATATATATATATATATATATATATATATATATATATATATATATATATATATATCTGCAACTAAGATTTTAATCTCAACATGTCAGCTTCAATAATACTCAAAAATATTTACAACTGTCGACTCAAATCATGAATAATATTCAATGCGCATCCACAATAGTCAGCCACAACTTAGCTCGGACCCAAACCAAAATGCTCAAACACAAAAACACTTGAGTAAACACTCCTCGAATATCTACGATACGTTATATCAACTGGGTTAGCTGCCAAACACTGATAAACAGAAAGATATCCAACTGGATCTCCAGACTTGTGCACAACTTGATATGAGGCCCACTGAGATTTTCAGATAACACAAAACATATATCGATCAACCTCCCCTGATATCCACAACTCAAAATAACAACAAAAAAACCACATGTGAATTGATGAACACAAAACTGTCGGATGCTTTGTTCTTCCTTGATTGTCTTCAATTTGTCTGCTGGTATAAGCAAATGATGACGTGCAGGCCCAATCACCGACTAGGGTTTCCATCAATGACAACATCAAAAAAAATTTGCAGTGTCTCTTGCCAACAATCTCTTTTCTTACAAATTTGTCATTCTCAATTCTCATTTCATATGCAGTTAGAATTCCATGTAACTCATCCATAATTAGAGTATTCAAATCTTTAGCTTCTTCAACAACATAAACCTTTGCATCAAACTTTTGGGGAAGAGATCTAAGTACCTTTTTCACAATCATACCTTTTTTGAACTTATCATCACCTTCATAGATGTTGTGTAACTTACTCCATACTTCCTTCGCTATCATGCAATGCATGATCTTTACAAACTCAGAGTTAGATAAACCGTATAAAATAGCATTTTTTTATTTTGGCATTATTCTCACAAGCCTTCTTTCCAACCTGATCTCTTGGGGGACTTTCAAAGATCTCATATCCATCCACAATTGATTACCAAACCTCAAATCCTAGGGGGCCATCATGTATGCTTTCATCCTCACTTTCCAAAGAGTGGTGCCTTATTTGAAGACAATCCTTCTTGAGCCACTAAGTGTGCCATCCCGAATCTACCTTAAGTCTTAAATCTTATTTGAAGGAACTTAGCTCGAATAGCAATTGAAGGGCACACAATATACTAAGATGGGAGGGGGGTGTGAATCAATATATGAAATCTATTTAAAACTCTTTAATTTAACATGCATTACTATTAATCACTTCTCCACACGTGAATTTTAAATCATCAAAACAACTAGTGTCAATCAAGCAAACATAGATGCACACATTCACACAATGAACACTAGATATATGTGGAAACCAAAAATGGGGAAAACCATGGTGAGAAGAGTTGATTGGAGCTACTATTCAAATCCAACCTTACGGAAATAATGAATAACTTATAATCATGAAGTAGGCACTGAAACAAAGAAAAATATGTTTTGGGTAGTTAAAATGAATTGATAAACAATGGAAGGTCTATTTCCCTTTATTTCATTCAAACTGTGTGTTATAAAATGGAAATGAGGAACAGTAATCAAATCTAACCAAAACAAAATTCAAAAGGTGGATCTAGAAAGGGGAAGATGTTGTGTACCTTTCACATAAAGTCACCTTTTGAAGCTCACTGAGGACTCATTCACCCTATGGTGAATGGGTCTTGGCTAGGTTTTCAGGAAAATGCTTTCTGGGTTCTCTTCTGCTCGGTTTGCACTCTCGGATTCTAGGTGTTCACTGCAGGAAAGCCAAAAATAAATTTTGTAGGAGAGTTTCCATGATTTGAAAACTTTTCTTGCAACCTTGACAACTTTACAACTTCCTTCAATTTTGTTCTTCAAATGATCTTCAACCTAAAATTTGCAATCACACATCAAATAGAGAAAAATATTGTTTGTTAGAGAATGAAGGTTTGCCTTGGTAAAACCCCATTTTGGTAAGTAAACCTTGAAATGAAATAAAAAAGCATGAAATAATGATGAATGAACAACTCAATGTAATTGTAGACACGAAAAGCATACCAATTGATCCTATACACCTGATCCTGATTTACTAACACCTGTTTGTCTTAAATCATCTCCATTTGCTAGTCATTTAATTAAATACTCTTTATTTAATTAAATTCATCACATTTCATCTCTTAATTAAATAAATCAATTTTATCTGATTAAGTCATCATCTCCTATTAATTAAATAAATCACTTTGTTTAATTAACCCTATAGTCCCTCTTTTAATTAAATAATTCATTTTATTTAATTATCTTCTAAAGTCATTTTCCTTTAAAATTAAATAAATTAATCTTTATTTAATTTGAATCTAACATCATCTCCCCCTTTAATTAAATAAATCCAACCCTTATTTAATTAAATCTCTTAAATCATTATTCACCTCATTTTGATTTATTTAAATCTTAAAATCTAAGTCAAATGTCAAATTAGCTAAATCCCCATCTAAGTTAATTAAATCCTAATTAACTCTAACTCTAATCCTCAAATCCTATAGCTTTTGCAACTTGCACAATAAATCAATTTGTTTGATTTATTATTTCATCTATTTCCATTAAAAAATGGCATCTCATTGGAATATTCCTCAAATTCAAAAGTTCCCTCCAAAAGGACTTGTCCTCTCCAACAAGGCATTAAAATCCTCTTACATGTCCTTTTCCTTGAGCCAAGTGGCATTTAACTCTTCTTACATCCCCCCTAAACATATCACTTCTTCAAATTCAAATTTCAAATGCATGCACATTGATTAAAATGTGCTCAACCTCCTTCCATTAGCATCTTGACAAGTGACACAATGCCATTGGTCCATCTTTAAACCAACATTCATCATATTCTTCAATCCTCCATCCTTCTTTGTTATAAATAAAGGCCTCTATTGTATTTGATCATCCACAATCCTTGTAAAATCACTCTACTCATTTGAATCCACCATTATCATCAATATCATCCATATTGCATCAAAGTTTCCATAGAGTTTCATCAATCATAGCAAGGTTACCAAAATTTTGAATCAAGGAGCACACAATCATCATCATCATCATCAAATATTTGCAAGGAATTGGGAAAGGGCTTCTTTCCACATCAAAGAAGAACCAATTCCCCCATGGGATGTTGGTTTGAGTGTTTTGAATAAGATTTAGTAGCTTTATTTGAATTTATTTGCTTTGTTTCTTGTTCTTTCCATTTCAAATGAATCTTTTGGGGAATGCTAATTTAGATGTGTTTATTGACTAACATTATGTTGTTTCTCCATGTTTGAATAGGTCTAGATCGAGCATTCACATTTTTGTGCTAGAGGGAGGGTGAACCTTGAGAAATTAACACATTTTTTTGGTGAATTTTTGTTGTTTTTAATGATTTTTGTCTTTACAGGTCAAACAACACTACTAGGTCAAGTTGTGACACATTTTCGGTCTCTATTTTTCCAAACAATGCTGCTAGTTTCACCAGAGCGCTGCTCAAATCCTCAAACAATGTCGCTTTTGTTCCAACATCACTGTTTGGACCCAAACAACGCCGCTGCCTTGAGTTCAAAGGGCATTGCCTTTGATTTCTTTCCTTTTTACTCAATCTTCAAATGGTCATATCTTGGTATTTTTTGATCTTTTTCAGAGCTTTTTTTTTGGAAATGGGGTAGAATTTCATAAGCTATCTAATGGTCTAGGTGTTTCTCAACTTGGATAGAGTTAAAATTTTCAAATTTTCACCTAATGTCAAATCACAATGAAACGTGGTCTAAATCTTAGGGTTTTTATGCTTAATCATTTATCTAATCCTCATATCTTCTTGTTTCTTGATTTCATCTAACATTTGGAGCTTGTATTGCAAGTCTTAAAGGATCATGGAGCATGGAAGTCAAAGAAAAGGCATTATCACATCATTGTATCAAGTGTTTTTGAAAACTTTGGGGAGCAATTATAAACCCACTTCTAAGGACTTTGTCATCTTCATGCTCTTTATGTCTCACTAATATTTGTTTGGGCTTAAAAAGAACAAAACAAAGGGATTAAAAAGAACCATAGGCAACTTACTAGATTTTTTTTTGGACTTAACATTTGAACAAGCAAATCTCACATTTCCTTTTAGTGCTTAAAAAGAATCCAATTCTTGCTTTGAAAGATTAAAATGAACATGTGCATTTTGTGTTTTGTAATCTTTTTCACAAACTAATATCATCTAAAAATGCGTATGCACTTCTCTCGTGCTTTACAATGATCTTGAGAATCAAAATTCTTTTTGGTGACATTAAGTTGCATAAAATAATACCTCCACATTTCAATTGGGCTCTTGAAAATTGAACAAAGTTTGTGAGTGTGAGTTAGGTATATCACGCGTGTTCTCTCTTTGTTTCTCAACAAAGATTGATCAATTTGTGGATGTGCTCGCTTTCTTTTGTTTACCCTTAGAGGGCCTACCTTGTGGGAGAAAGTAATCACCCAAGGGAACGACCCAACCGAGAATATGCTAAAGCCAAGCGACTTCCATCCAGGATATAAGCGTGGGTACTTGAGGAAAGTTCAAGTATCATGAGGATTGTTCTGAAAAGAAGGGAAGCAATGGTTTCTTGTTGTATGGATGATCCCCCATGAACGAAATGCCCCTACTAGAATATTTTGTATAAAGGCCAAAATCCTTAATCTATTTATTGGTGCAAGAGGTCGGACCTATGAAGCCGCCCCACATTTTTTTGGTTCCTAGTAGAGATGAGAAGTATGCCATGGGAGTTTCATGGGTACTGATGCTTGGCTGACCCGAAAAGAGAGTGCATTGCAAGGGGGAGCCTGTGTGGTCAAGCATCTAGTCATCCACTTTGAATAAGCACAGTTGGATTTATCTAAGTGGGAACCCAACAAATATTGTCTTTCATCCATAGGATTGTGCATGACTTTGGAAACAAAACACTTTGCTTGATTCAAAACATTGGGAAAACAAACATTCAACATGAGCATCAAATTTAAAACTCTTTAGGAGAAGCAAATATCCTTGAAAAAATTCATGTGCTATTGCTTGCCCTTGGGATTCTCATCCTTAGAGGCTTCTAAGTATTTGAATTTACGTCACAATTTTCTCCTACTAAAGTCAACATTAGGGAACTTTTGTTATATTTCCTTGATTTCCACATAAATGATTTTGTGGGATGAAAATAAGTTGGGACATTGAACATTTAGTTTGAAAAGATAAATCAAGAGATTGTTTGTGGTAAAAGGAACTCACTAAGAAAAGATAAGAACAAATGGACCCCACACATGTGCTTGTTATATTTGGTTATATGGTTTTCATGCAAACATTGGTCTTTTGGTTTGAACTACTCTTAGAGAAAAACATGTTCTTCACTATCTTGGTCTTGTAAACAAGGTCCTTGTTAGGTTCATTTAGGATCAAATCAAACACTTCATCCATTCCAAACATTTATCATATCATCCCATAAACAACTTTAGAGCTTTGGAAACATCATTTTAGACTTGGGGTAAATCATCAAAATCACCTTGTTTAATTATGAGTATGGGAATGCATCCTTTCTCATACCTCTAGTTAAATCAACACACCTTTGAATGAGTTCATCCTAAGATAACATCTAACATCTTAGGGTTTACAAGTTCATTATCCAAATCAAACCAATCAAAATCAAACCCTAAGTCTAGCATTGATCGAAAGTTCCTAAGAAGTTTGACACCCATATCATTCACCCCTTTCATCCTTCATCTCATCATTGGTTCTAAACACCTTAGAGGTCCACTTTTGCAACAAGGTCAAAACACAAGAATAACATTGAATATAAAATTGATTCATACATCAAGAGTAATCTAAATCAACTGAACTATCAAAGCCTTACAATGTTGATTGATTATCAAAACTCACATTTATACAATCCGTACATGGGATCATTATCTCCTACAAACCTCAATGGTACAACAAATGTGAGTATGCCTAATCTAAATTTTGGAACACCTTTCCCTATGGTATATTTAAATACAAGTCCAAACTTACAAATATATCAACCAAACAATCAATGCATGAGTCTTCAACAAAACAATATTATCCCACCAAATCCCTACATGCCAAAAGTGAATATACCAAGTAAAAGTTTACCAAGCATGAATGTTTCAAATCCTTACTTGGTAAACTTTGGGATAGATATGTTTGTGAATCATATGAAAGTTTTTCAAAGTCCAAACAATATGTTAACAACTCCATGTATTGATCCAAGTCAAGGTAACACCATGCAAAATCAAAGTTACCTAAATCAAGGCAATGTGATTCCCAACCACAACAATGTTCAATTTCAACCCATAATGCCAAATCTGAACATTGTCCAAAATCAATTTTTCGATGATCCCATGCAAACACCACAAGTATGCATCCCAAACCTGCTTGAACAAAAACCAAATCAACTATATCAAGGGAGTCAAGATCAAAATCAAGATCAAATTTTGTGAGATCAAATTGCTACACTTACCAAAATAGTTGAGTCATTGCGCCAAGAGACATCTCCACCCCAAAATCAATACACTATTCCATTGGTTAAACCATGTCATCAAAGCATTGAGCTTTTTCAACAACCATATCAAGAACAATATCTCCAATGTCAAGAAGTTGGATATCAAGATCAACAACATCAAAAACAAACCCAACCTCCACATCTCAAAGATCAATCACCACATCTCCAAAATCAATCACCACAAGGTCAAGTTAAACTACAAGTCTCATGGGGTAACAAACAAAAATACACAACACTTGGGAAACCAATCGAATCGGTCATGTAATAGTTGGTGTAGGAAAATCTCATTAAAATACCTGTCTATGAGAACTATCAAGAACCCTTAGTGAAACTGTTATGGTACAATGAAAATCACCTTTGTGATTTTTACAAAATAAAGGGACACACAACATCAAATTGTATTCGACTCAAAAATCTCATCCAAGATCTTATTGATTAAAAAATAATAACTATTCAGGACAATGATGAAGATTCAACCACTGGCGATAGCATTGACAATCTCCCCACCACAATTGTTGAAAACAATGATCAAGATCTATCCATCAATGAGAACCTTGAAGATGTTTCTACCTCATCCAAAGATCAACTCAACATACATCAAGAGTCACATTTTGATCATGATAAGAATCCCTCAACAATATCCTACAATGATCTATTTCAAGGAGTGTTTACATTATTTGATCCTATAATCAGTTGTCCTTCCACCAATGATCATTTTGACAATACCTCTACATCATCCAATGAGTTAGAGGACATATCTCAAGAATTCATTCCAAAGCATGATCAACATCTTTCACCAAAGTCTAGCAATGATCCTTTCCAAGACATATCGACATCCTTCAACTTCATGGTTGCAAATATTGAAGGAATTTTCAACTCAACATTTGATCCAAGTCCACTCAAAGATCAAGAGGATATTGAGTCACTTCCCATGTCTAATGACGACATCCAAGAACCCTTTATAATAAATCCATCCTTTGAAACTGACCCATGTCAAGAACTTGATCCAGAGCATGTTGAAAGCAATTTCAAAATTATTCAAGATCAAGAATTCATATCTCCAAGCTACTACAATGATCTAATAGACACTCTCCTATCTATACAAGATGTCACAAATAATGATCACATCCATATAGCACATATCCCTCCATCTACCCATGAGATGCCTTTTGTGGATGGACATGTAGATGATCTTCATTCAGAACAAGATTCCTTTACTCTTGACATTACTACACAAAAAGAGTAGGTTATTGATTCCTACAATCAAACTGAGTTGTCAACATCAGAATCGGATATATCCCAAATTCAGACTGAGGACATTATATGTGAAAATATCCAGAATTATCCACTCAAGGAAACATGTCAGACCAAATAGGATATTCCAAAGTCAGCAAAATAACAAATTCCAATAACATCATCAACAATGGTCATTTATAAGAGAATGCATTCTAAACAAGATCTCTCAAAACATGCAGAATTAAAGCATGAAGGTACTATACCACCATACTGGGGCAACTATGTCTCAAGCAAACATCAACATAGGGAGCACAAAGAATCCTTATGATGAAACCGATGCCAATACTACAACTAGCCACATCACAAATCTTCATCCACCCATCACCCCATCTATAAATTGGGACCAATGTCAAAAGAAAGATTTGAAACAAAGCACAAAGTATGTTATCAAAGAAAAAGAAGTTGCGAAGCATAATGGATAAATCAAATACACATGGATACCAAAGAATACAAAGAAAGATTATCCCTATCAAACTCCATTAGTCAAAGAAACTATGGGGAAAAATAAAAATGGAAAAGTGTCCATAAAGTCAACAACAGGCTTCTCAAGCAACATACAAAGTATATCAAGCAGTTGGACCTAATTCCATGCACACTTTCATATCCACCCATCATTGCTCATCTTCCCAAGTTTGAAGAGTCAAAGGTTCCAAACTATCAACCAATCCATCTTTTATTCCTAAACACACTCCATCCACGCCTCCACACATGATATCCAATTCTCACATTGAACGTGCATTGGAAGCCACCCTTCATCATAATGATTTAGAAGGAACTCTATTGCGATGTGCGCATAAAGACATAATTAGCTCCGGTATCAACAAAGTAGATAAGGAATCTCAAAAGTTGCTTTCAAGTGCACGTATCTTGGAAAACTAGCTTCTTCAAGAAGAATATCAATGGCACATTATGAAAAAAGCATCTACATCAACTCCACAAGGAAGTTTAGCATGAGCTTAAAATCTTTCAGAAAAATCCAAAAAAAACAAAAAATATGAAAAATAAAAATAAAAAAAGAAAAGAAAAATCATGAAAATAGTAAAGATAAAAATCGTCCTCCAGTGAAAACCACTACGGTGGTGGTTTGGGCAGGTACCATGATGAAAAATTGGAAAATAGGTGTCATGTGTAGAATTGAGCATCTGTGTGCGCCAGTTCAAGTGGAAGCATCTCATCCCATCCATAATAAGTCCAACATTCCATTGATCTAATCCATAATAAACCCATTCATCCATGAACCATTTATCCAATCCATTTTCATCCATTTGCATTCATAGTCCAAGTTATCTTAATCTTGATGAAACTTTGGTGCACACTTTACACTTGCTTATGGTAAACATCTTGACATGGGTCATTTTCATTGATCCTATCCTATGCAACATTATTTGAGCCATGAAACACTATCCAAATGAGCATCCTCTGTTTGAACACCTTATCTTACCGCAAGATAATCCATATCCCTCCATCCACACACCTATCCAAGCATCCACCCATGGCATTCCATACATTACTAGATGCTGGGGGTAGATATTTACATCTTTCTTTGGGAATAAATCTTGATCTATATCCTCCAACTTATGTGGTGATTTGAACATTGGAAAATGTGAAATCAAATTGGTCAAAGCATTTGTGAGCCAAAAAAACCCAAATCACTAGCCCATGACATATTTTGACGAGCAGATGTTCCTTATCAAGTTTATCTTTAATCGAACATCAATCCAAACAATCAATATCAGTCACATCTAATGTGTGCTTCAACATCACATCAAATCATCCAAAACATCTTTTGTTCCAAACCAAGCTTAAAAAATCCAGATTAATCAAATCCAATCAATCCATCATCATCTCGGGGTATCCTTGCATTGTTGTGTATCCTCGACAATGTTATCATCATCAATCCTGATCAATCAAATCCAATCAATCCATCATCATCTTGGGATACCCTTCCCAGTCCTCGTGTTGCTTAAACACTATCCTTGCATTGTTGTGTATCCTCAACAATGTTATCATCATCAATCCATCAATATGATCAATCAACCTTAGCTTGGTTTCAACAAAATCCCAAAATAGAGCACTAATATCGTCACACATATCCATATCCAAATCATCAAAATCATGCAAAAAATCCAAAAATTCAAAAAATCATGCGAAAATCCAAAAACATTCAAAAATATCAAAATCCAAAAACATTCATAAAAGTCGAGAAAAGCGTCAAAAACATGGTATCCGAACTACGTTGTCTCTGACATTAAATGTAGGCAAGGCTAATATTTGATCAACCCCCAAGACACAAAATCCAAAAACATTCATAAAATATCATAAAACCCAAAAATATTTGAAAATTTGGAAAATCAAAAACATTTGTAAAATCTCGAAAAAACCCAAAAACAACCTCAAAACATTTCAAAAAAAATCAAAAACATCCAACTATTTGAAAAAATTCATCCACGTCCCATCTCACTTTCACCCGTAATAAAAATCCAATCATAATAAACCATCATCACCCTCAACCTTTGGTAAAACAATCGGAAACAAGTCTAGCAATCAAAAGTGAAAACTCAAAATGTCAAAGTCTCAAGAATGAATTAGTAAGTAAACAAGTTGGTCAACTTTTCGTGTCAATAGCTTATCATCCAGTCAATATTATCATCATCTAATATCGTCATGTACTAGGATGCATCCTTCCTACAATGGACATCAACATCAGGAATCACTGTACTTTTAGTCTTGGCTAGCGGTATGAAGAACATTAGCTTGTTTGTTTACTTGATTTTATCTTGTTTTATTTATCTTATTGGGCTCATTCCAAGGACCTCTCGATGATGTCTAAACGAAAGATTTAGAGAGATAGGAATGGGGAAACGATCATTATCTTTCATTTGTTGTGCTTGTTGGACATTCTTGTAATATAACCTTGGCAAATACTTGCTTTGTTAGGTGTGTATGGAAGGTGTTTTGGGTAGCTTGTTGACTATTGCATTGATAGATTATACCTTTCCGTGTTTTGGTCCGAGATGTTTGAAACTTCTGAAGTGCATCCTAGCAAATTTTTTGTATGTCAAATGTGAACAAGAGTACTCCTATCTATTTGTCGAGTCAAATTCCATCTCACTAGGTGCAACGACATCCTCGTTCTTTATACCTTGATGCATCATACCTATGTGTTTTATCAAACATAAGGTAAGTAAGCCCTTTTAAAATCCCAATTCCTGATAAGCAAACATCATCATCATCCATCATCATCTCTAATAAAGTCTCGTCAGATCATGGACTTGTTGGATCCTCTTGGAATCATCTTATTCTTCTATCTTTACTAACATTTCTATCCAAATTTGTGTGATAACTCAAAATATACATGAGGCTACCTATGGCCGATGACTATCTATACATCATCAAAATTATCTACATCAAATATCTGATCTTTCTAAAGAATTATCTTTCATCCTTTGATTAGTAGAACCACTCCCCTCGCATTTTATCGTGATCTCGATAAGAAAATTAGCATTTTCATCTGATCTCTCGAAGGGGTAGTATACCAACGTAATTCTCCACGCTGGGGCAGTAGTGGGGCATCTAAAAACAATGTTTTTTTTTGGTTTTTTTATCACAGCATGATTATTCTTTGAATCAATGCAATAGGTGTATTACTTCAAAGAGGGGAAAAATGTAGACACCAAAAATATACCTATTGATCCTATACACTTGATCCTGATTTACTAACACCAGTTTTTCTTGAATCATCTCCATTTGCTAGTCATTTAATTAAATACTCTTTATTTAATTAAATTCATCAAATTTCATCTCTTAATTAAATAAATCAATTTTATTTGATTAAGTCATCATCTCCTATTAATTAAATAAATCACTTTGTTTAATTAACCCTATAGTCCCTCTTTTAATTAAATAATTCATTTTATTTAATTATCTTCTAAAGTCATTTTCCTTTAAAATTAAATAAATTAATCTTTATTTAATTTGAATCTAACATCATCTCCCCCTTTAATTAAATAAATCCAACCCTTATTTAATTAAATCTCTTAAATCATTATTCACCTCATTTTGATTTATTTAAATCTTAAAATCTAAGTCAAATGTCAAATTAGCTAAATCCCCATCTAAGTTAATTAAATCCTAATTAACTCTAACTCTAATCCTCAAATCCTATAGCTTTTGCAACTTGCACAATAAATCAATTTGTTTGATTTATTATTTCATCTATTTCCATTAAAAAATGGCATCTCATTGGAATATTCCTCAAATTCAAAAGTTCCCTCCAAAAGGACTTGTCCTCTCCAACAAGGCATTAAAATCCTCTTACATGTCCTTTTCCTTGAGCCAAGTGGCATTTAACTCTTCTTACATCCCCCCTAAACATATCACTTCTTCAAATTCAAATTTCAAATGCATGCACATTGATTAAAATGTGCTCAACC
This sequence comes from Sequoia sempervirens, assembly GCA_007258455.2. Classification (NCBI taxonomy): domain Eukaryota; kingdom Viridiplantae; phylum Streptophyta; class Pinopsida; order Cupressales; family Cupressaceae; genus Sequoia; species Sequoia sempervirens. The sequence continues at coordinate 581,159,309 of VDFB02105785.1, forward strand.
TCCTTCCATTAGCATCTTGACAAGTGACACAATGCCATTGGTCCATCTTTAAACCAACATTCATCCTATTTTTCAATCCTCCATCCTTCTTTGCTATAAATAAAGGCCGCTATTGTATTTGATCATCCACAATCCTTGTAAAATCACTCTGCTCATTTGAATCCACCATTATCATCAATATCATCCATATTGCATCAAAGTTTCCATAGAGTTTCATCAATCATAGCAAGGTTACCAAAATTTTGAATCAAGGAGCACACAATCATCATCATCATCATCAAATATTTGCAAGGAATTGGGAAAGGGCTTCTTTCCACATCAAAGAAGCACCAATTCCCCCATGGGATTCTGGTTTGAGTGTTTTGAATAAGATTTAGTAGCTTTATTTGAATTTATTTGCTTTGTTTCTTGTTCTTTCCATTTCAAATGAATCTTTTGGGGAATGCTAATTTAGATGTGTTTATTGACTAACAATATGTTGTTTCTCCATGTTTGAACAGGTCTAGATCAAGAATTCATAGTAACAACTCACCAAACCTTATTTGAAACTTTGGAGTAAAAAATCTTCAAACTAGCATGAAGTGGCCTTAATGAATGTGGATATTGATCATGAAAATTGATTAGAAACAATACCTTTGATATGCTTGAATTGATCTTCAACACTACATCACCACATTAGCTCAAACAACATGCATGATGAAAGAAATCTTTGACATGATGAAATGAATCTTGATTGCTGCAATATTCTTCTTCAAATCTACCCTTGAAATGGCTTGAAAATGCTCTTGAATGCTCTTGAAGTGCTCTTGTGAAGTTTTAGGATGCTTGAATCAAAATTGCTAGGATCTTAGGATGAAACATAGTGAAATAACCATTGTATTTATATGTATTTTAACATTAATTCCCAAAATTAAAATATCACAAGCCGACATTGAATTATAGATTTGAAATCATTAAAATACCACCAAAATCATATTTCGAAGGGGGTCCTAGGTGTAAGTGAGATAGGGCGAATGTGTCCTAGGCCACTTACCCAGGACACACATCGATCAATGTTAAACATTATGTAAAATAAGGGTCTTAGAGCTAAGTGGAGACCCATTTTCCCTATGGAAAATGGGTCCTAGGTCACTTACCTAGGACACACATCTTCCAAAGTTAAGTGTTGTGAAATAGCATTTATGAATGTCGGGTTTTATCCCTCAAAATTTACATTTAGTTAGGCTTGGATTTGAATTAAAGGGGCCAATTAAGGAAAATTAACCTTAATTAATTAATAAAGCCTTAGATTAGTGTGAAAGTGTAAAGGTGCACCTTACAACACCAAAAACAAAAAATAATTAAGTCTGTTGATGATGGAAATGGGAGTCTAAATCTGAAGATTCAGATTTGTCCCAACATGAAACAATGGAGTACCTAATAACTACATACACATGCAAATAAAATAAACTAACTAAACACACATGCATGCAAATGGATTTATGTCTCCATTGCCCTCCTATCATCCAAGATCCTATGTTGTTGAATAAATTTTCTCTCAGAGCACTGCACACAAGAGACTATGGTGAATGGAGATTAAAATATTGAATATGAATGATATGAAATAACTAAAGAAAACATGATAAAACTAGAATGCTAACATGCAAGTAAACTAAGATGAAATGAATATAAAAAAAAAGAGTGCAAACAAAGAGTATTCAAAGTGGATGTGAAGATAACTAAAATGCAAAGAATGTAGATGTTGGATGATCCAGAAATGAGAGAGCAAGGTTTAAATAGATCTCCTCAGGGGTGGATCCAATATTAGAGCGAATGTGGGATAAAAGAGTGAATGGAGAAATGCATGCAAAGTAGTAAATAAATGAAATATGGAAATGGATATTAATGAAATATGCAAATATATAAATGTATGGATATTTTAAAGACCATATGAATAAATAAATGATAATGGATAAATTATTATGCAAATGGATTTAGTGAAAATGATTATGCAAATGGAGTTTATGAATATGAATAAATGATGATAGATAAATAATATTTTAATGATTATAGATTTATAAATGATTTAATGGGATGGATAAATATTTATAAAATGGTTATGCAACATTTGAAATATTAATATGAGATGAATTATATATAGAATGGATAATGGTACTAATAATGGAACCACATATTGATAAAAATTTTAATATGATTAGAATTTTTTTTTATGTGTCTACATTCTTCCCCTGTCTGAGACAATGTCTAGCTTGTCACATTGTTTCAAAGAAAAATTGATCAACTGATACATGCCCCAGAGATACCTTGATAAGGATAATGATGAATATGATATGCCCCCTTAAGAGATTAATCGAACTGATTGTAAGAAGATTGATCTCTCGATAGATTATAAGAAGATGATTAGATGATTGATATTGTCCAAGTGATTAAGTGGTGATGTACATTTGATGGAAATGCATAGTTGATGGGTGTAACTAAACAATTGATGGAAATGATCAGTATAGCTGGGTTGATGAGCTGATTAAGATGATTGAGCCGATTAAGCTGATTGAGTTGATTAAGCTGATTGAAATTGATGCTTGCGCAAGACAAGCTGATACAATGATTGATTGATTGATTGATTAGGGGGTTATGAGAAGCAAGTTTAATGATTTGAGATTTGATTCAAGAGGCATACATCAGTTGGATACAACAATTGATTGAATTTTTTTGCGACAAGGAAGATGAATAAAATGATGAAGAGAAAATGAGAGGGAAAGACAAGGAAAGAAATTATTGATAAAAGGGAAAACACAAGGCAATGAGAATTATTGTGTTTTTTAATTGCTTATATCATCATCGAGCTTATTATGTAACAAATTAGTATAAGCACCTAGAGAACATGAACTTCTAGATCACCTGAATACTATTTATCTTTTTATTTAGCAAGGAAGTATAAGCATCTAGGTATGAAGACCTTAGATGACTTCAATACTTATTGCATGGAAGACATTATCAGACAAGGAATGCTCTCATCCATAGTAGACTCATAGGTCCTCACTGATTTTAGACAACCATGTCTGAAGACGAGTCATCCTGTGAATAAGAAAGAATCCACAAATAACAAACAAGTGAACATGCCCCATCCTTTCCTTTCTAGTCCAAGACATCCTCGAGAAGCTAAAAGACATTCCACCAAAGATAAAATCATTAAAAAAGAAAAGATCAAGAAACAAACATGCATCATGCTTCAATGTAGATTTGATTCTTGTCACAGTTTATGCAGTTTGTTGGATTTGCAAGATAGATTGGTAGGTATGTTGTAATGTTTGCTCGATTGTCAATCATGGTGCATTTTGATTTTTTTGAAGTTCAAACCTATGTGGTGATCTGAAAGTGTCATTGTTTTTGGGATTTTGTAATTTTTTTGGATTTTCTTTTTTGACTATTTGATTTTTTTTGGATTTTTGGAATATTTAATTTTTTGGATTTGGAGTTTTTTTTTTGGATTTTTTTCAAGATCTTTTATGATTTTTATGGATTCTTTTCTAGATATTTTATGATTTTTATGGATTTTTTAGGACATTTTATGATTTTTATGGCTTTTTTTAAGACATTTTATGATTTTTATGGCTTTTTTTCAAGACATTTTATGATTTTTATGGCTTTTTTAGGACATTTTATGATTTTTATGGATTTTTTTAGGACATTTTAAGATGGAAAAAGATGAATCGTGAGTGAATAGACAGACATAGAGGATAGTTTCTCTGACCATGAGGTGTTCAGTGTCCCTACACATAGCTAAGGTTGAGGAAATGCCCTAGTGAGGGATAGGAACAACCTAGTATACATGGCGAAGTGAGCAAGCAAGGGGAATGTCGAACAATTCACAAGCCATGATGAGTGTGAAAAGGCCATTATGAAGTTGAAGGTGAATGAAAATGGAATGAAAAGATCAAGTAGAGCTCCAAAGGAAAGAGGAATGAAGCCTTTACACATGCCGCTGATTTCTTGGTTTTCACCATGGTACTTGCTCAAGGTGCCACCGAAGTGGTTTTCACCATTGAACGAATTGATTTATCTTTAATTTTTATCTTTTATCTTTTTTAGAACTTTTTTTCCATTTTTTTTAATTTTTTCAAGACAGTTTTCCATTTTTTGTATTTTTTAAGGACTTTAAAAGAGTGTACCCTCTGAAGTACTCAGGTATTAAACTTGCAGATATGCATACTATTGATGGGATCATTAAGCAATTCGCCTTTCAGAGTAGATAACTGGTATGCCCTAGATCTATACACAATAGCGATAATGTATGGACACAACCAGTTAGGCTCAAATTTACCCTTCTTTTCTCTATCTTGTTGATTGCGAGGATTTTCATGAAGGACTAGATCCCCAACAATTGGATGAAGGTGGATGGACCTTGCCTAGGAGATCAAGTCCCCACTGATAAAAGTGCCATGGTGTAGCAAGAGACTGTAATTCTTGTGCAAGAGCATGTATCAATTCTGCATGTTTTTGACATTGCTTGCATTTTTAACAAACTGATAAGCATCCTTTTCCATTGTGGGCCAATAATAACCCATACGTAAGAGTTTCTTGGCTAAGGTAGGACTACTAGAATGTGCCCCACATATACCTTTATGTACTTCTCGTAAAGCAATGCTAACCTCGTCGTGCTCAAGACATCTAAGTAAAGTACCATTAAGACCTTGGCGGTAAAGGGTATCAGCTAGGATTATGTAATGGGAAGCTTGACGAATAAAGGTTCTACAAGATTTATTGGATAGATTTGATGGCAAGGTATTATCCCAAAGATAGGTATAAATATCCCCATACCATTGAGAATTAGGACCAACAATGAGATAGATCATTTTAGATTGCGGTATATTGTAAGTAGGTTCTAAAAGAGGCTTTACCAAGAATTCACAGTAGGCGGCATTACTTGGCATTTCTACAAGTGAACCAATTGTTGCCATTGCATCTGCAACTCTGTTTCTATCTCGAGGAATCTACTCAAAGGAAATTGATGTGAAATAGGCCTTGAAATTATCCACCATTCTTTTGTAAGGCATCAATTTTTCATCTTTTGTTTTATATTCATCATTAACTTGTCTGATCACTAGATGAGAGTCACCAAGAACACACAACTCTAGGATTTTCCATTGCATTGCCATATGGAGCCTAGAAAGTAATGCCTCATATTCTACAATATTGTTGGCACATGGAAACTGTATCTTATAAGAATTAGGTATACAATCCACTCATGGTGTGACAAAGAGAATTCCAGCACCAGATCCACCTTGTGTGAAGGAGCCATCAAAATATAAAGTCCAAATATGTGTAGATTCCATGTTGAAGATTGATTCATTAAGGAACTTTGTAATAAGAGGATGACTATCTATCATAGGAGCATCAATGAGTTGATATGCTATAGCTTGTCTTTTTATTTCTTTTTTTTCTATGTACTCAATATCAAACTCGCTAAGAATCATCACCCATTTAGCCAATCGTCCTGTGAGTGATGCTTTGTTCAGGAGGTACTTAAGAGGATTAATTTTTGCAATGAGCTTTGTTTGTTGTGTGAGCATATAATGTTGCAGCTTCTATGAGGCAAAAAATACAAGGCATGCTCTTTCAATAGGACTAAAATTGAGCTCATATCCCATTAGAGTATGACTGATGTAATAGATTGTGTGTTCCTTTCCTTCAAAGTCATGTTGTTGCAAAAGTGCCCCTAGTGTTGTGGTAGTTGTTGATATATACAAAAGTAAAGGCTTGTCATCTGTATGGAGTACTAATACTAGTGGGGTCATTAGATACTCTTTGATTTTTTGAAAAGCTTGTTCACACTTGTCATCCCATCTAAATGGAACATTCTTGTGCAACAGGTGCTAAAATGGTTGATGTTTATCTGCAAGTTGTGCTATAAAATGATAGATAGAGTGAAGTTTTCCTTGATATGATCGTAGTTGACTGATATTCTTAGGTGGAGGCATTTCAAGTATAGCCTTTACTTTGGCAGGATCATCTTCAATTCCTTTAGATGATACTATGTATCCAAGGATTTTCCTAGAGGTTACCCTGAAGGAAAATTTCTTTGGATTCAACCGGACTTTGCATTGTTCTAATCTTGTAAAATTTTTGTTCATGATCCCTAGATGTTTAGCTCTGGTGTAGGATTTTCCCAACAAATCATCTATATAGTCTTCCAAATAGGTATGCATCATGTCATGAAAGATAGTGGTCATTACACTTTGGTATGTGGCTCTGACATTCTTCAACCCAAAGGGAATGACATTCCAATAGAAGGTTCCCCAAGGAAAAGGAATGTTGTCTTAATTTGATCTTTAGGAGAAATTTTAATCTAATTTTAGCCTGAGAAACCATCCATGAGGGATAACATTTCATGTCTTGTTGTTAAATCCACTAGCATGTCAATGTTTTGAAGTGGGAAGTCATCCTTAGGAAAAGATTTGTTTAAATCTCTGAAATCTGTGCAAACTCGAATGCCCCCATCAAGTTTTGAAGCTGGTACTAAATTTGAAATCTAGTCAACAGGTCTTATAAATCCCACATCTAGCAACTTTTGTAATTCTACTTTTACCAATAGAGCAACATGTGGTGCATTTTTCTTAGCTTTTGTATAATAGGTTTTTCCCTCGATGGAAAAGACAAGTACAAGTATGTTTTCATAAAACCATGCAAAAATGACTTGTCTTTCCTTGTAAAATTGTATATGGTCTATTCTCTCTTCAGGTGTTAATGATTCTGCTAGATGAATTATCCTTGGTTTTTCTTTTGTGCCTAGATTTGCTGGTATTGTCTTCTCCACCAACATAGATGATTTTTTATGATAGAGTGCTAAGGGAAGTGTGTCAAGCCTTCCATCCTCAGGAACCTCATAAAGGTTTTCACCCTTGGATACGTCCTTTAGTTTTACTTTTTTCGGGTCTAATAGTGCCATGGAGCAGTTTTCACTAGAAGACCTATTTATATTTTCAATAATTTTGCGACTGAAAGGCTTGGAACCTTGTCCAAAGTAAGTTGTACTATTGAGTTCTATGGTGAAACCTACTTTATGATCCTCAAGAGGTGTATCTTCTCATGCTCCCAAAATTTTTATGATTGCCTCATCATTTTGAAATACATCTAGTTGTGGCGGTCCCTTTTGATCCAAATCAATGAGTTCGGGGTGAACCAGGGGTCCTAATTTGTATCAATATTTTGAATGGATTCAAGGGTACAAATATTATGATTAGGTTCAGGGGTAGGGATACTATCATAGTCATAAATTTTAATGAAGTCATCGATGGCACTTTCCTCATTTGTCTATGTAGCATTAGAGGACTCTACTTCCTTACTTGAAGTACATGAAGTACTCAAGGTCTTATCTTTCTACATGTCCTATCCTAAACCAAGGATTTTTTGCGTGCGAGTAGGTTGTATTGGTTCCAAGATACACTGTTTCTGTAAGTCGAGAGGACTTTTACCATCATATCCCATTTGTTTCATGAGATCAAATCCTATTGTTCAACAGGTATCTTTATTTCAATTTGTTATTTTTCTGTATCTTCATCTTTGTAGAGGCAGTTTAGGAGATCAACTTCTTTTGTTTCATTATAAAGGGATCCCCATTTTTTAAAAGTAGTTGATTTAAAAATCATTGTAGTATCTACATCTGATGTGGTCTTAGTCATTTGTGGTTTTCCATGGGTGTGGGGAGATAAAGGTAGCTTTCCAATGCAAAGAGCATGATTTAAAGTATATTCTCCTACTCCTTGTTCATTAACTTGTATTTTGATCTCAACTTCATTGGATTTTTAGGACACTTTTAAATACTCAGGATCAACATATGCTTGAGAAGTAAATGCCTCATAGTTGCTTGGGATTGTGATTTCAGTTTTAGGACTTAGATTATGTCAATACATGAAAGGGTTTGGATCTCCTCATATTGTGATTTCAACACCATTGTGTGGGAATTTAATGCACTAATCGTATGTAGAAGGTACTGCTTGCATTGCATGAATCCAAGGTCTTCCAAGGAGGATGTTATAGGTCAGAGGGAGATCGAGGACTTGGAAAACCACATCCTTTACCACAGGTCCAACTCTGATTGGTAGAGTAACTGATCCTTTAGACGAGCGTTCCTCTTCATCACATGCCTTTATGGTAATCTTTTTCCTTGGATCAGTTGCATTTTCACAGATTCCTAATTTTGTGATCAATTCCTAAGTACAAATATTAAGGCTTGCTCCTTCGTCCATCAAAACTCGCTTGATCTTGACATTATGGACAAGGACGTCAATGTGTAAAGGTGTGTTATGTGGTTTTTGGATGGATGAGTCATCATTTTTAGTAAAATTAAGAGTGTGAGGAGAGGTGATTTGTCCCACCATAGCTTGGAATTGATCCACATGTAAGTTTGTAGGCACTGTAGTAGTAGCAAGCACTTTATCTAGGATAGCTTTATGCTCAGGAGATAGGCATAGTAGCTCAAGTATAGAAATTTGTGCAGGTTTTTTTCCTAAATGTTCTATGAGGTTGTATTGCAAAGCTAGTGCAACGAGTTTTGAATTAGGACCCCTGAGGGTAAATTTTCCTCTACGGGTAGTAACATTGCAATCAAATTCTTTTCCTTTTATAATGAAAGTGTTTACATGATTATCAACCTCACTGATGTTATTCATCGTATAGTCATACTTAACAGTAGTATAGTTTACACCATCATTAGATTCAAGGGCCTTTCCTTTATCCTTGTCATGCTTAGGGAAAGGGTTTTAAAAAATCTTGCGATCAGAGTTACCAGAAGGAGTGTGCCCATCAACTGTTATCTTATCGTCATCAATAAGGTCTTGTATTAAATGTCAAAGTTTATTGCAAATATTAGTCTTATGTCCTTTATGTCCATGATAGTCACAAAAATGATCCTCTATCCACCATGGGGGTTTGACTTGTGGATTATATTCCTTCATTTCAGGTAGCATTATAATATTGTTTTCAAGAAGTTCGTTTAATGCAGATTCAAGCAATTGTCCCAATGGTGTAAAATTTCATTTAGTGAAACTCCTTTGTCTTTCTTTTCCTTTATCTGAAGATGGACCTTTAAGGTTTTAGATAGGTGATGATGTTTTAGTTTTTTTTGCATCAACAACTTCGTCATTGACTACATTTTTGTTCTTAACCCAAAAAGGTGTTTGGTTGTTTGAGCCTAATTTTTTATCTTTGTCATTAATAAGTTTAATAGTTCCATCATCGATAAGATTTTGTTTGATTTGAAATCCCGTTTCCATGGCTTCATCAAAGGAATCCATGCATTTAAGGTGAAGTTCCCTTCCAATTTCTTTGTTCAAATTTTAACAAAAGAGATCAACCAATTCTTTATCTGAAATGGTATAAGGTAGTCATTTTGTTAAATGTCTCCATCTTTGTAAAAATTTCACAAAATATTCTCCTTGTTTTTGTTTTGTGTTAAAAAGTTTTTTCATAGTCACTTTAAGGTCATAGTTGAAACTATAATTGGAGACAAATTTATTAGCCAGTTCTTGAAAAGATTTGATGGTGGGGGGTAATCATGAAAACCATTCCATAGCTTCTCCTACTAGACTGTGAGGAATAATCTCATAAGGTACGTCTCATCAACTGTAAATTCCATGGTAGTAGCAAAAAATTCTCTTAAGTGGTCCTTAGGATCTCCTTTTCCCTTATACTTATCAAGTTTATGTATGTCCCAGTGACTAGGAAAAGGTGGCATTGGTATGCTCGGATCAAAAGGATAAGGACATATATCTTCAATCGAGAACTTGTGAGATGATATTTTACTATTTTTGAGAGTGTCCAATTCTTGTCTTAGTATTCTAAGTTCATCCAAAATAGGATTGTTTGTAGGTGCAGGTTTTGATGTCGTTGAAGATCTCTTGTAACTAGGTTGTAAATAAAAGGGTTTGTGATCTTTGATTTTTTCATCATTGTTTGTTTTGGGATGTTTAGATTCACTAGATTTAGGTTGGTCATTCATTGTGAGTAATGATATGTCAAAATCAAGAGGCATTTTGATTCCTTCATCAGCAAGGGCATTGAAGTATTGGTGTGGGTTACGTTTGACTACCTCTATAAGCAGTTTAGTGAATCTATGATCCTTCTTCATCATTGGTTTCCTTTTTTTTACTAGTTGCAACACTAATTTGGTCTTCCCCATCAAAGTCTCTTCCCAAAGGGTTCCCTTCTTGAAACATTTTTGCTCTTGTTCTAGGGGTCATAGGCGATTGTTTTGATTTTCAACCCAAGATAAGATAATGTATGATACCGAAGACTAGGATGCAATGACAAAAGGATATTATTCTAAGATGAGATATGAGAATGGTATGGTATGATAAGCTAAGAATGCAAGAGCTCAAAGGAAACTCTAGGTCCGAAGTTGGTTATAATGGAAGGCTTTACTTGTGCTATGATGGATAGACACAAGGACAAATGATCAAGAGAGGGTATGTTGGAGATGATGAACTCCAAAAATATTTCCCTACTCAAGGATAATGGTATGTTCCATAACTCAAGGATGATGAACCTCAAGTGATTCGGGTGATAGATAGCCAATGGTTTGATTTCAAGACCTAGAAAGAGTAGCCTAAGTGCAAGATAAACGTTTTTTTGAGTAATGCAAGAGTAGAGGATATGCAAAGACTAGGTGGAATGCAAGGATTGAAAGTTAAAAACTGAAGGATGATGGCCCCAAGAGATTTTAGTGATAGGTTCAATTTTGGATGTTTTTGTTGTTTAACCTTTCGGGGTTTGTAGGTTTGAGATGTTGCAAATTAATAGGTGTCATTTGTTTGAGGTTTATTTTAAATATACACACATAAAACACTTGGAAGAAGAAGTGGTTGTTTATTGGTATATCAAAAATAAAGATACTCTTAAGACAAGAACAACCTAGTTATTTAGAAAGGTTTGTATACTTGGTATAGCCCACTAAAATACCCCAAGATTAGTGTGAAACACTTCTCTCTTTTGAGAGAAGATAGCTTAGAAGTTTGGTGGCACTGGCTCCCCTCCATGACACTCACTTCTTGGGCGCACCAACTTCAAATTCCCCAAAGAGGAATTCTCTATCTCTACTCAAGGGAGTCAATAGTGAGTATCTTTAGGCATGATACTGTACCCTACACTATACCAAGCAACAGATGAAAGGCTTCTAGGCTTCTAAAAACAAGAGGTGTCTAGTAAGGGCTTTCGGTTCAGGGGATACTATGATAAACTCCCTCAAGAGGTATCCCAACCCTTAGAACAATTAGCCAGGTTGGCTAAGGGTGGACCTATCTATTCTAAGGGTTGGGACAAAGTAAGAAATGCTAAACTAAAGATGATAAACTGAAATTAGCTTATTTAAATGATAAACTACAGATGATCTACATGCATCTATCATTACTAATGATCTACATGCATGCAAAAAAAAAGTAAAAAGAGCTATTTTTCACACAATTTCTTCTTGCTTGTAGCAATAAAATAGACAAACTAGGGAATTGTCCCACTGGGCGTGCCAAATGTTGATGATGGAAATGGGAGTCTAGATCCAAAGATTCATATTTTTCCCAACATCAAACAATGGAGTACATTCCAACTACATACACATGCAAATAAAATAAACTAACTAAACACACATGCATGCAAATAGATTTTTGTCTCCATTTCCCTCCTATCATCCAAGATCCTATGTTGTTGAATAAATTTTCTCTCAAAGCACTGTACACAAGAGACTATGGTGAATGGAGATTAAAAGATTGAATATGAATGATATGAAATAACTAAAGAAAACATGATAAAACTAGAATGCTAACATGCAAGTAAACTAAGATGAAATGAATATAAAAAAAAGAGTGCAAACAAAGAGTATTCAAAGTGGATGTGAAGATAACTAAAATGCAAAGAACATGGATGTTGGATGATCCAGCAATGAGAGAGGGAAAGTTTTAAATAGATCTCCTTAGGGGTGGATCCAATATTAGAGCGAACGTGGGATAAAAGAGTGAAATGGAGAAATCCATGCAAAGTGGTAAATAAATGAAATATGCAAATATATAAATGTATGGATATTTTAAAGATCATATGAATAAATAAATGATAATGGATAAATTATTATGCAAATGGATTTAGTGAAAATGATTATGCAAATGGAGTTTATGAATATGGATAAATGATTATGGATAAATAATATTTTAATGATTATAGATTTATAAATGATTTAATGAGATGGATAAATATTTATAAAATGGTTATGCAATGAAATATTAATAAGAGATGAATTATGTATAGAATGGATAATGGTACTAATAATGGATCTGCATATTGATAAATATTTTAATATTATTAGATAAAAATTTATGTGTCTACAAAGTCCATTTTATTTAAAAGGGCCCTAAACTTAATGTGAATATGAAAAACATATTACAACATTAACTTAAGGCATAATTAATCTCATCTTATTATTAATTATTTCCAAATTAAGTGTGAAAAAGGGATACTTTTTCCTACACTATAGGCACTAGCCTACCAGAGAAACCAATCCCATATTGTATTTGTAGACACCAACCTATAGGAGACACCAATCCCTAATACAAAGATCTAAGAATTAACTCAATAAGTGAGACACCAGTCCTACTGGATTATAGAGATATGATGTGTGAATCTTCAATATGGATTACATAGCTTGTGCTTGATCTTATCTTCCTCTTGACACTCTCCTACATAGCATATGATCTTTTTATAATGGCACACAATGATTGGGATGTAACTTCCATTACATTACCTAAATAATATTCACACTCACACATTGTATGATCATCATTCATTGAATGCATTATAGATATAAATATATGCATTCCAATATATTAACAATATTCCATGTCATCCAAGAACTTCTTAACACCACCTACAATTATCCAGGTTGGCTAAGGGTGGACCTATCTATTCAAATTGATATGAAACGTGCAGTAGGTTTGTCTTAAATAAAATTTATTTTTTCCAGTAATATAGATAATGTTATGTACTTCGTTCAAAGAACTTAAACTAGACCTATTTCATATTCACATGCTTCCTCCAGCTAACACACGCTTCCCTTCTCTGGTATAAACACTTAGACATTATTACAGTTAGCCCATCAACATAGACAATACTTTGTTGCATCTAAATTTATTCCTATTGAAGCTCACCCTTTGAAACTATGGAATCTGATACAAAATGAGTAAATTTAATTTAGGTCCAAACTGTAGGCCATAGCATTCAACTTTGTTAGAATGCGAAACAAAACACTATTACAGTATAATATAATCAATGAGTAACAATCCAAAAAATACTTCCGTAAAAACTTCTAGAATAAGTTTCCATCACCTGGAATAGATACAAGCATGATATTTCAAGCATACTACATGTATTCTTCTTTTTTCTCAAATTATTTGACATGACAAGATCATGATAGAAATACACCCCAATTTCAAAATCTTAGACATGACAAAAATAATTACATTTAATTTTGATTGATCTATTAATATTACACCCTTGACATCAGTGAACACCTTTGACATCAATGACAACATATGTTCAAAATGTATCCATATACAATAATTTATTGACACTCAATTGGTTGAACAACTAATTCATTTTGGTTCTTCCCTTAGAGGGACACACTCATATTGGAATGAGTGTCATGGTGATCTATCAAACATGATCAACCAAATTGGATTTCCCATCTCTTCTTCACATTGAGTGCAAGAAATACTAAATGGATAGATTTATGTTGGCTATTTTTAGATGGCATAACAACTAGACCACAAAATAACAAAACCCACATAGAAAACATAATTAATAGCATTCTTATCACATCCCTATACTTGCACCAAAAGATTACAATCTTTCATGAAGAAGTATTAGAGAAACTCCTATCTACAACAAGTTATTGGTATAGATATGAATGGAAACATAGAGGTTTTGCACACATTCATGGTTTTCTTTGGCCTACTAATGCACCAAAGATGGACAAGCTTGACTACAAAAACCATGTAGATGTAGAACAAGAAAAAATATTCCTTGAAAAATATGTCAATGCATGGAACCCTTATACTTTGTCTAATAGAAACAACACATGACATCGATTTGTGTAAGATGATCCTTGCTTACTAACTATGTTTGAAATATTTTCTAGAAATACACTTGATGACTACAAATATTTAATCAACCATGTTCAAAGACACAAAATGTATTAGAGCAACATGCCTACATAAGAAGTTTCAATTTGTAGCATGTTGATACAAAGCTGCTTGGAATGAATGTGTTACTTCTACCTTGTCATGTGATGAATCAAGAAAAAAAACCTATTCCCCCACCTAGAATGATGACATATTAAATATATACAATCCAAACATGATTTCAATATGGAGAGCTAATATGGATTTCCAACCTATTGTTTCAAAAATGCTCATGCTCAAATACATTGCCAAATATACAATTAAGACATAAAGGAAATATGAGAGTTGTATCCATATGCTAACACAAATATGTAGAAATAAATCACCAAATGACCACACTCTAGTAGCATATAGAAAATTCATAATGAGTATTGTTGTAGATCATGATATAGGTGCAAAAGAGATGTGCCATATGCTACAAAATTGCCACTTTTTGTTTACAATCTCTTATTTCTAACTCAAAATGTAATGCCCCACCACGCAACCCCAAAGGAAACAATTACAATTAACATTTATGGCACAATTTTTTTATAAAGGTAACTAACATGCAACAATATAATAACATACATTACATGAAATAGAACTTTACATGTACAACATATAACAAAGTCCCTTGGGGTTACATGACTGCATTACTTTTCAAATCAACAAGATTACATGAAAGATACTAGTATCTATAAGGTAGTAACATGATCAAGACAATACATTAATAACATGAAGATACATTACTCAAGGGTTACAATATTACAATGATACTTCCCAACATGAACTGGGAAGAGTACAATAACATGAATGATTACATCTGGAATGTATGAATACAAAGTTCCATATCAAGATCCAACACTGGTACATCTCTGGTGCCACTATAGCTGGTACATCTCTGCATAACTCGATCAATGACTGGGGACCCAATGGGGTGCATAGCATGTTACACCTGACCACATGGACCCGAAGGCCCACCCCCCATGCTAGGAGAGGACAAGAAGGACCACAACGAAGATTATCAAATGAAACAAGGATAACAAGACTCTACAACAAGAACAACAATAACACAAGAAAACATCCATATGAGAACATTCGTCACAAGGAACAAGACAACATGATAAGAGCATCAACAAACACATGAAAAAATATGCTTCTAGAGGCTCAAGAACAAGAAGAGGGGAGACAAAAGCATACAAGGTTGCTAAAGGGTGGAGTGTCATTGCATAGGTGTTATGGTTTACCCTGACGTAACCTTCCTAGGCTACCAGATCAACCTAGCCAACTCTACCGACCACCAGACCCCCATGTCACTATGCGAGATCAACATACCTTGCAAAATTACTATGCAAAGGTAGGGCAGTTGATCTTTCCATTCTAGACCTTCCCAATCACCCCAAGCCTAAACAAGCACTTGGGCCCATGAGGAAGGCTACATTATCTGAATTAATGTGTGACTACCCAAACCCCCTAATTAATTAATTTAGTTATCACCTGATTAAACTCACAATGGGTTACCCTGGACCAGCCACTTTGGGCATTGAACCCCCATTGCGAGCCACTCCCCCAACTAACAACATCTTCCCATAATCACAAATGAGAAAGACAACTTGCACAAATTATTTAAGCCCAACATAAAAGCACAAACACAAGGAATGCAACACCTCACACAAGAATTCCATAATAAGACCATTTCCACAATGCAAGGCTCAAACCCACATAAACACAATCAAGTAAAAGATCAACAATTCAAGCACCCAAGTATTGAACATGCATTCACAACATCACAATTAAATAAAATAACGAGAGAACCAAACAAGACTATCGACAAATCATAATAAACCATATCAATAGGGTTACTAGGTGGGGGGTACATATCCTCGTCGAGGATGATGGCTCAATGTGGGGAGCCTTCTTGTCAACTCCGTATTTCCATGTCATATCCATTGGGAATTATGAGGCTCACCTAGTCCTGACAGTGCAGGTGGAGTCGAGGATTGGTACTTGCAATCTTGCTTAAAAGAAAGAGTTGTGTACAATATATATATATATCAAATCAACCTAGTGTAGAGGGAATTGCCATGTCGTATGCCTCTGACGAATGAGTGATACAACATCATCCTTCTAACACACTACAATCAATGAGACTTCATAAATGATCTTCAATAAAAGTTATTAATCAGATGCAAACATAATATTAGATCTACATGTTAAACATAACCAATTAATTACTTTCATCATCGAGATTCGAAACCAACTACCTAAAAGCCACAAACTAGGGTGGAAACATAACACATTAGTACCAATTATTTAATTCATAGGGGATGACCCCACAACGCAGTGGCAAGCTGCGAAGCCTCTCTTCTGGGAGGTCTTAAGTTCAAATTGCATCGTACAATATAATTTTTTATTTATTTAATTCATCATAATTTACATAAAATTTCACAACATATGTGACACAAGATCATAATTTTACGTCTTTTCCAAACATAATGAGGACATTCATCTAACATTCACATATTACTCATATCAAAATTATTGATTAAACTGTTCTACTAAGCATGACATAAGCATAAAACATCTTATATAAATGTGTCATCATAACTGTGCATCAAAGTGACATAATATCCAAGTATCAACAAACAACTATCATAATGTCCAAATACTATCCATGGCATGCATGGCTACCCTATCACTCTCACACAATATTAAACTGGGGAAGGAGGCATTTGGTTAGTCATTCGATTTGTGTTTGATTTTTGAGTCCTACCCTTACGTATATGATTCTTCTTATACAGGTGCAAATCATTATTGTATTTGATGTTTGTTGCAAGCCAACGACCTGTTTTGTATGTTAAATTGTCCATATCGCTGAAACTAAAATGTAAATTTATGTTTTGGGATCCATAATGATGTCCTTGTACCTATAATAAAATAGACTTCATTCAATGTTCATTACATGGAAAGGAAAGGCCATTTGTAAAAAATCCCCAAAAGGAAACACACTTTTCTAGATTTTTATAACTTTCCATTTGCAAAACGGTAGGCACTGTGACTAAGATTGATAGTAATATTATTGGAAAGGAAACACAAGCTACAAATCCATGCTCCATCCTTTGTTCTTTGCTCTTGTTAGACTCATCATTAAGTCCTGCGCAGTTGCAGTAATCACAAGTCTGGCCATATGCCTTTTGGGTGTTAATCCTTGAAACAAAACCTCAAAGTTAACCTTTTTTTAGCAGAGTTATCGCCTTATACGCATGGGGTAATATGGATGGTGATCAAAACAAATTTCAATAAACATTTGTGTTGGGCTATTTGTATATATATATGTTTGAGGAGTTTGTGATTACAAATTGGGCGGCACTGTAAGAGTCAGGTCGTGGCTGAGAAATGTCTCTAATATATATGTAAATATATATAATAATGTTATTATAAGTAGACGTGGCTACCTCTAATCTGATTACTTTCACACATCTTTAGAAAGTTCACATTCCATGCAAAGAAGGTTTAAGATCTACTGTTGAAAATTCTTGTCATTTAACCATGAAGTAGGCAGAGCATAAAATCAATATTTCTACATCAATACAGCTATGTTAGACATCTATATACTAGTTGCAAGTTAGAGTTGTGTTATATTATATAGATGAACTTGTCATTATATTGTTGTTGTGTGTATCATTAACTCTAGATAGAATCTTTCTTATTGGAACAAGTTATAGTTTTCTTTGGAGTTGCATGGCGGGCATTACACAAAAAGTTGGTTGAAAAGTATTTCATCAAATTAGAATAAATATAGATGGAGATACATTACCATTCTAGAAAAAACCTATATATGGGTCATCCCACAATAATGGGTTACATTTTTTGGCCAAATTTGACATTGAAATCAACATTTCGAGCAAAATCTTCACTTTCCAACACCTATAGTAGGTAAACTATTAGGAATTTGAAGATGATGAAAACTAGTGATTTGTGAGATTTTTTCTATAGATATTAATTTTTTTTTTTTTCAATGAAATTAAATTGTATTTTTTTTGCGTCTCCTTTGATAACTAGTTTTTAATAGTAAGCAACATTTTTTAAAAAGTGATGTGTACTTTGAATCACATAACTTTTTTCTACAAAAGATAAAGTTCTAATTCTTTTGAATTTAGGTTGGGAACGCCAATATCTAGTGATTGCATTTTGTTTCATAACGTTTTGTTGAATATTTTTCTTTTAATTATGTTTTGAAGTCAAACTAATTACAGTTTAGACATAGGTGCACTTTCAATCACATAATTGTTTTTGTATGTGGGTATGTGTAGGATCATGATGGGCCAAAAAGTGGCGATATGATGGGTATGTGTAGGGTGTGTGGCTGACGACTTTTTTTTACCCAAAATTGATGAAACAAAAAGGGTTTTTAAAGGAGATTCTCGGCTTTCTACCAATATAAATTATGCTTTACTTTGAATTTAATAAATTATTATTATTCATTTTCTATTTGATTTACGACTAAAGTCTTGATTGATAGGCTAATTGAAAAACATCTATAGCTTTCAAACGGTGTCACATGTTTTGAATCTGAAACATGTGTCACATTCTATGCTTCACATATTATAGGATAAAAAAAAATGAATTTCATGAAGTTTTGACCAAGTTAAGGTGGTCAAACATACGAGTTTTAATATTTTTTAAAAGTTGTAATAAAAAATCATAATTAATTATTTACTTGGAAAAAATAACAAAAATATGCATTACATCAGGACACGAGTCCTCTACTTATATTTAAAATCTTATAAAAATAATTATCATTTTATTGTGGTTAGGGTGGTCGATAGACACCTACTTCTTATTTTCCCTAAATTTAAATTACTCGCATGAAAATTTCAAATTTTCAAATGAATATATTTTTTTCTAAATAAACCTAGTAGTTTATAAAATACATTAAATTTGATACATTTTCTATTCTTACATATTTTTGAAATAATATAGATAACTTATTCAAATTTTTACATCAAGTTTCCTAACTTTGATTTTTCTAATTTTTATTGCCACTTAAGGGCCTGTTTTTTCCATGATGATCCTGCACATACCCATGTATTGAAATTGATTTTTTTTGTTTGAACAAGGAAATCAATACCTAGTGCATACATATTTTTCAAAAAATAGTTCTCATATTTACTATTTTTCCACAATGATTTTTCACTAAACCTGATGTTTGGTGAAAAACCTTCGTTCAATAAAACTAAAAAATAAAATAAAAAATAAAAATAAAATATATTAAATTTATAGTTGTTGGAAAGAGCATTTCGAGGACTATGGTCCTCCAACTTGGTTAATCAAGTTGACTCCATTTGCACCTCCTTCTTGGGCTTCGAAAGTCAAAAATTAAGGTATAAATTTTGAAATGGGGGAGGGGAAGGTGAGAAAAGAGGGGTTCGTTCGATCCCCCCTTCAAATGAAGGGGGGTTTAAATGAAGGTACACCCCTTCAAATCCCCCTTCATTTGAAGGGGTTTTTACCGAACTCTCCTGAATGCCGCTAAAATTTTCCCCAATATGACCTTTGAACAAAGGTACCTAGGGTATATAATGTCCACCCTTGGAATGAACCCTTGTAAAAATAACATAAAAATGACCAATATTTGCTTTTTTCAATTTTTTCGGAGCTTGTTTTTTTTAATATTAGCAATTAGGCCTAGTTTTTGCTTTTTTTTTGTTTATAGGAAGTATGTTTTTTTAATATTTGTATTTTTTAAGTTTTTTACAATGCATGCTAATTAGTTGCTAAATTTATGATTGAAACTATAAGATTTTTTTTAGATCCTTTCAATCAATATATTTAGCAATCATTTTTTTTGTAAATCAATATATAAGTAAGAGAAACTTAGAGGAATTTTCAAGGAAATTTTGGTTCTACAAGGTAGGTTTTGGAGGAGAAAATCAGAAGAATTGTGAAAGATATTTTTGTTCTACAAGGCAAGCTTTGGAGGAAAAGATTAGATAAATTGTTAAGCTATATTTTACAAATAAGGAGATGGGAAACAAAAGGACAAGACAAAGTAAGAGTGCACAAAATTATTTAGCAAAACAAGAATAAAAATTACATGAAAAAATCTTGCAAATATATCATATACATAAATAAGGTATGCCAAAATTGAGCCTCTCCCAATATTATTCCTTTTGTATCCCTTTAAACTTCCATTTTCTATTACTATTGAAGAATTATGTAGTAGATGATAAATTAAATTTACTATCAAGGTTCTCACCAAGTAAATTGACATTCACATATACTTTAAGTTCATTTGAGAAACCTAGGGCCCTCTCTTGAAAAATAGGAGCATTACTTTATTTCTCTTGATCAACAAAAATTTCATATCTCAAACCTATCTCAAACTAATTTTAATGGAATTAATCCTAGCATGGTGATAGGGAAGGTAAATCACAACTTGGTGTAGAATAATTGCTTGTACTACTTAATATTTTACATTGATCTCTCTAAAGATAAAATCAAGTACAAGGGAATGACAAAAAAAATGTTTAAAATTATGAATAGAGATCATAAACCACAAATTTGTCAACTCCATTTATTTGGCCTTCATTCTATAAGAATTATCCCAACTAGTAAATTAGTTATAAGATATATACCTACTTCTAAAACATTTCTATGATGTCTAAGAGGAATGTACTTTTCTCTCACTCTTCATTGTGTTTTTCTTATAGTTACTGTATTAGGAACTAATTATCCATTATGATTGTTTATAATCATAGAGATTCTTTCATCTATATTAATTCTATTTAGGTTATTTTGTAGAGTCATCAACCAATATATTTAGAGAAAGTTTGACAAATAAATCATTACTTAAAATATTATCATTAACCTTACTTTGAAAGGGAGATCACAAGATCAAATCAACAATTAATGATCTATTATCATTTCTAATATAATGTACAAGTATATCACAAAAAAAACACATCACTTTAAAGAATTAAACAATACCTTATACGATTATGCAATATTAATGTAACTTTCTACAACTCTAAATTATTACAAAATGATGGCTGAAAAAGTGTTTTCACTTCAATTGTAGCACAAAATTAAATGATATGAGTATGTGCAGGATCATCATGGAAAAAACAGTCCCTTAAGTGGCAAAAAATTCAGAAAAATCAGTGTTAGGAAACTTGACATAAAAATTTGAATAAGTTATCTATATTATTTAAAAATATGTAACAGTAGAATCTGTAGAAAATTGAATTTAGTTTCTAAACTACTAGGTTTTTTTTATTTTTTTAAAATCTAATTGGTGAAAATTTAAAATTTCAATGAAGTAGTACTCAAATTTTAGGGAAAAAATAAGAAGTAGGTGTCTGTCTAACCACCCTAACCATAATAAAATGATAATATTTTTTTATAAGATTTTATATATAAGTAGAGGAATCATGTCTGGATGTGATGCATATTTTTTTGTAATTTTCTTCCATGTAAATAATTAATTATGAATTTTTTATTACAACTTTTAAAAAATATAAAAACTTGTATGTCTGACCACCTTAACTTGGTCAAAACTTCATGAAATTTAATTTTTCTTTTTTTAATCCTATAGTATGTGAAGCATAAAATGTGACACATGTTTCAGATTCAAAAAATATGATACAATTTGAAAGCTATAGATATTTTTCAATTAGCCTATCGATTAGGACTTTAGTCGTAATTCTAATAGAAAATGAATAGTAATTATTTATTAAATTCAAATTAAAACATAATTTATATTGGTGGAAATATGAGAATCTCCTCTAAAAACCCTTTTCATTTCATCAATTTTGGGTAAAAAAAAATTCGTCAGCCACATACGCTACAAATACCCATAATATTGCCACTTTTTGGCCCATCATGATCCTGCACATACCCATATTTACAAGAGATTATCACTTTACCACATTACCTAAACATTCAAATATTATTTTAGAGTGTTTTTGGTAATTTATGTCACTTAATTACCTTTGATTTTGTAACAAATAAGGTAGAAGAAAATATCAAAAAACATATCTTAAATTTCATAAAATACTCACTTGCATGAAAAACTAGGAAAAAAAAACCTTTCTTGAACTTAAGTCCATTGTAATATTATGGTAGTTGAATCATGTTGGTCATTAGTAGAAATAAGGATAAAATAATGTATAAATGCAAATCAAGTTAGGTATAAGTAGAAAAAATAAAACGTACATAGTTGATAGCATTATGATACTTGTATATATTTACAATGGATCATTTAACTTATAAAAGTTAAATTTCTAATTAAATATTAATGTTAAAAGTGCATTGAATTATTGAAAAATAAGTATGATTGGTGCCTTTCATCTTCTGCATAGAGTCAAATATTAGATCTTAAAGATAAAATAAATTTGTATGCTTCCTATTTATCCTAGCCAACCTAGTGTCAATGTTTTCTTGAAAGACTAGGTATATAAACTACATCTTAATTTAAATTAGTCAAAATATACCTAGTGATCCATTATAATCATCTTTTGAGTTCCATATGTTAAAGTTTTTGACTTTTTTTCATGTAGGGGCTCAACATATAGAAAATGAAGTAGAAGTCGATCCAAATTTAGATACTGGAGAAAATGAGGTTGAAGAACATATAGTTGATGTTAGGAAGGAGGCCTGGGTGTAAGGAATGGATGTTGGAGAGAGGTTAGGATCACTTCCAGACACCATCATGGATGAGCATATGAATCTAGTCAAAGAGATGAGGAGAAAATTTTCTTCTAAAAATTTAGATCATTTACTTCAAATGGATATGGAAAAATTGAAGTTTTATGTTGAACAACCTAGAAATAGTACTAGGAGCTCAATGAACAAAACTGCAAAGAAAATAATTGCTCTTTTCAATAACCTTGATATACTTGATCAAGCCCAACTGTTATCAATTGTACTTCTTAGTAATAAGATACAAGAGCCATTACAATTGTTGGGTATAGATACGAGTACGAAAAAGAAGAAAGATTCATACCTACAAAAAGACATTGTTGAAAATTTCAAAAAAGGTTTGGGTTCCATTGGGAAACAATCTTGATCAATATATAAGGAAATTTCAAGAAAACTAATGTTGACATCAATTTTAAGTGAAAAATGGCCAAAAAAAGATAAATATCTTCACTTTCAACCAATATTGGCTTCAACATAAAGACACTGACACAATATGTCAAAAGGAGAAAGGTTCTTGAAGATAGTACCTCAGAAGGAAACTGGGAAATTATTTGTAGAGCTCCTCAATCTGACAGAATTCAAGATGTTTTTAGGAACTTGATCTCAACCTTTTGGAATGATCATACCTTCCCTTCATCAAATAGTAGAGATGCTATCAAACATAAGATTGGGCCCAATAATAATGAATTACATATAAAACATTGGTTAGACATAACACAACATGAGATGTATGTGATGTTTTGTAATTCAAATCCACATATAAAGATTGGGAAAACAATGTTTGAAAGGTTAAGGCCATATTATGTGAAGAAAAATAAGGTTTTTGAAACTTGTTGTTATCATATTGAATTTGATCTCTACTATTAGGTGTTTCAAAAGATTAGAGAAGAAAGCGATGTTTTTTAGAATGCACCTCCTAGATGGGAAAGTCTATTCAAAACATCTATCCTATGTGATAAATCATATGATAATGCAACTAGTCAAATAAGTTGCATAAAGAACTATGTGAAACATGTGGAGATTTGGCTAAAATTCCTTTGAAAGATGAAGATATTGACCTGAAAAAGTTAGTAAATTGGAAGAGTTACAAGTACATCAAGTTTAATACCAAAAGTGGAAAAGAATCAATAAGGTTAGACTATGTAGAAGAGGAGATACCTATTGGAACATTTATGAAAAAATTCTGTAAATTGATACAACCATACATATAGTATTTTTT
>VDFB02105785.1:581183525-581212520 GCA_007258455.2 Sequoia sempervirens
TTATTCTAAGCATCTTTTCTAGTTTGCATTACCATTTCATCATCATTTAGGTTGTTTGGATGAAATATAGATTTTTTATTCTAAGTATATTTAGATGTTGATAAAAAACTTATGATCATACAGGTTCAATTGTTGTTTCCAAAACTTGGTTGTGAACATTTATGATTAAATAGAATGGCATACTTGCTTTGGAAGACTATGAGAAACACAAAACAATTCTCATGTATTCGTACCTTATTATAGCAACAAATGTTAAGTTATTGAAACATCATGTTAAACCAAAAATAAAAGAACCATGGACAATTAGTAGTGTTGATCATGAAGCATTACTGGAAAATATGAAGGTAAGAGATGACCCTTCATGCACACTTGAGTAGATCATTTGTTGTATGGGATAGGTATGATATTGTTCATCACATTTTGATATTGTTTATCTGTTAAGGTTCAATATTTAGGTTGTTTCTAGAATAATATAGATTTTTTATTCTAAGCATCTTTTCTAGTTTGCATTGCTAATTCATCATCATTCAGGTTGTTTAGAAAAATATAGATTTGTTAGTCTAAGCATCTTTTCTATTGTGACCATATAGATTTCTCATTCGAAGTATATTGCAATGTTCCTAGCACAATTGATCATGGAGCTACTGCAACAATAGCCAACTTTGATCCTTTGGCAGAGGTATGCGATAGATTAGAATAATATAGATTTGTTATTGTAAGCATCTTTTCTAGTTTGCATTACCAATTCATCATCATTCAAGTTGTTTAGAATAATATAGATTTGTTAGTCTAAGAATATTTTCTTGTGACCATATAGATTTGTCATTCAAAGTATATTGCGATGTTCCTGGCATGATTGATCATGGAATTGTTGCAACAATAGCCAGCTTTGATACGTTGGCAGAGGCATGCAACAAATTAGAATAATATAGATTTTTTATTCTAAGCATTTTATTCTAGTTGCATTACCATTTCACCATCATTTAGGTTGGTTAGAATAATATAGATTTGTTATTCTAAGCATCTTTTCTAGTTTGCATTCCCATTTCATCATCATTTAGGTTGTTTAGAATAATATAGATTTGTTAGTCTAAGAATTTTTTATATTGTGACCATATAGATTTGTCATTTTAAGTATATTGTGATGTTCTTGGCACGATTGATCATTGAGCTGCTACAACAATAGCCAACTCTGATCCTTTAGCAAAGGTATGCGACATATTAGAATAATATAGATTTTTTATTCTAAGTGTCTTTTCTAGTTTGTATTACCATTTCATCATCAATTAGGTTGTTTAGAATAATACAGATTTGTTATTCTAAGCATCTTTTCTAGTTTGCATTATCGTTTCATCATCACTTAGGTTGTTTAGAGTAATATAGATTTATTATTCTAAGCATATTTTCTATTGTATGTAGTTTAACTACTACCTTGATGGTTTGTATAGGTTCTTGTCACTCCAGAACATCAATTTGTTATTGTTGTGGAAGAGTGTGCCGACCACAAAGGAAACATGTGATCTATTTCCTTCCCCTATTGGGAAATGACTATGTATTAGGGAATTTTGTTGTATGCCTATGTGGAATTTTGTAAATCCTATATTTGATAGCAATTCTTGAATGATAATATTATGTGTATTGTGTATACTTTATGTGTATTCAAGTGAATACTTTACAACTTATGTGTATACTTTGTCACTTATGAGTATTCCAATGTATACTTTAAAACATGTGTTTTCATGTGTGTATTTCATGACTTAAGTGTATTTGAGTAAATGATTCACTTATTCACTTACTCATGATGAGCAAAACGAACCCTAAACCCCTTTGAACTTTTACACTGCATCCATCTGACCCTTTTTCCATCAACTGAAAACTCGACAGGTGCCATGAGAAAATTCCTTAGAGATATCAAAAACTGAGAGAGGTTATTGTAGAGGAGTCCTACATCATCCTATAGGCTTAGATGAATTATTTCTAGGTGACACGGTTTCTGAGTAATAACCCGTCAAAGATTGCTTCCTTTCAACACTTAGACTCTTAAGGGAAATCGTCGATCCAATGTAGCTCAGAGTGATTCGACGTGTTTGGGTGAAAAAGAGGACCATGCCTAGTGTAAAAATACCCATACGGATGTGTTGTAACACTCCATTTGGTCATATGAGTTGCAAAACAAAAGTTGCACCACTTTGCAACTTTACACTATTTGCATCTGACAACTTTTTCCTCAACTAAAAACTCATCACCATGGGAAAACGACTCTGAGATAGCAAAAAATAAGAGAGGTTATTGAAGAGGGTCCCAACACGATCCCACAGCCTCAGATGAAGCATCTGTAAGTGTCACGGTTTTTGAGTAATAGCCTGCCAAAGATTGTTGTCTTTTAACACTTTTGACTCTCAAGGGAAATCGTCAGCCTAATGTAGCTCAGAGTGATTTGGCATGTTTGGGTGCAAAAGAGGACCATGCCTAGCATAAACGTACCCATACAGACATGTTGGAATAGTCTGTTTTATTGTATGAGTTGTAGAATGAAAGTTGCACCACTTTGCAACTTTACACTACTTGCAACTGACAACTTTTTTCTCAATTGAAAACTCATCACCACATAAAAAATGCCTCTGAGATAGAAAAAACTAAGAGAGGTTATTGAAGAGGGTGCCAACATGATCCCATAGCCTCAAATGAAGAGTTTTTAAGTGTCACAGTATCTGAGTAATAGCTTGTCAAAGATTGCTACCTTTTTGCACTTTGGACTCTTAGGGGATATCGTCCGTCCAATGTAGCTCTAATTGTTTCGACATGTATGGGTTCGAAACAGGACCATGCCTAGCCTAGCGTACCCATCTACATGCGTTGGAACTATTTTTAGAGCAGACTAACCTCCTTTTCATTGACAATAAAATCTTCTTCTTATCTTTTCATTCCTTTTGTAAGTGGTTAATTTTAGTTTTTAGTTGTTTTGCTTCAATTTCAATGCTTAGGACAACAACTTCATTTGTTAAAATCCACCTTAACCATCATCTCTCACTTTCTTTGTCTACAAAAATTATTACCAAATACAAAACCTTAATTACATTAGGTTGAATGGCTTATCTGACAACAATTGTGATATAGAAAGTTTGGTTTGGGTCCATGTTGATTGACATATATGACAATATCATATCAATGTTATTTCTTTTGTGCGATGTGTGCATTATGAATAGTGTGCATCAAACCCATGCAATATGCCTAGTTTTCTTATTGATGCATTATGGTTAGCAAAATTTATTGTTGTGCATTACGATAATACAAATTGCATGTTGAAGGTCAAATAACATGCATTTCATGGAGTTGTATTCGGTTTGTTTAATGGTAGTATCACACTCATTTGGTTTGTTTAATGGTTGCATCATGGTTGAGTGATGTCTTAATTTTTTATCATGATTATTGTATAGATTTCACATGAACAATCTAATAAACATGTATCTTGTTTAGAACTTGTAAGGACTTTGTTTGAAGGTCGCATCAAACCCCTATGGTTGAAAGATAGTGATTCTTATTCAAGATTATTTTATACCTTTTACATGTTATTAAGCTTGAATGCACATTGAGTGACATTGATTTTTATCAAGCTGATTATATTACTTTTGAATGAACACTATAGTTTCATGACATATTTACATTAAGTTGTATCTATTTGTTTGAATTTTTTAATCAATCAAAAGAATCAATGCCATGAGACTATCACAAGCTGCTCTTTTCATCTTTCTTTTCCCTTCTCTATGAGATCATAATTCTTTGAGGCATATTTTCAAATAGTTCTTCTCCACAAATATTATATATAGTGCTTCTCATACCATTTTTCATTAATTTAAATTTCTTTTGAAATAAAAATCAGCTGCCCACTTCATTACATGAGTTGAAAAAATAAAATAACGTCAAATGTAAATTCATTTAACAAAGCTTGAAACCATGTGTATTCTAAAATTGAGTGTTTGATAAAAATGTTTTGGTAGACATGTATAAAAAATGTGGTACAATAGAAAAGGTAGTGAATTGTTTGAAAAAATCCTCAAAGAAATGTGGTCTCATGGAATGTAATGTATGTGAACCTTAATATGAATGAACTCTAACATAGATGGATTACCAATTGTAATTCATAACTTCTATTAAAATGAAATTTCGTTAATCTATAACATACATTATCGATCATAACTTTAAACAATCCTAAGATAATTATACATTTCATTTAAAAAATTCAAAGTAGAAAGACATGCACATGAGGAACAAATTAGATCGAATATCAATTCTTATATATCAAAATGTAGAATAATTGTGTTTGTGCATATACAAATTTTGCATATATATGCCTACTCAAAACAAGTTTTATAACAAGTTTTAAAAATTGTGGCATATATGCCATCTCGAGATCTATCAAACCCTAAGTACATATCAATCTATATTATATCCTAATCCTGTGTTGGACCATCAAAATCAAGCCTCCTTGAAGAACTTAATTGCTCCAAATCTTCTTGCATAATAATAATTCAAACCACAAATTAGATTAATTATGTGAATGGTTGACAAGATAGACTAGTAAATAGAAACTTATATACTATCATTTACAAATTATGAATTTAACATCAAAACCACTATATGTGTACTATATTATATGAATAATGCAATTTTTGTTTACCTCAAGTCTTTCTCTCTCTTCTACAAGACAGTCTGTGTATGATTGTCCCTTAGGACAATCGTGAGTCCTCATATAAAGAAATGGTCCCACATTGGTCATAGTGCTGAGTCGGACAAAGGACTATAGCAGGTAAAATAAAAATGATACAAATTAACATATAATTGTTGACAAATAATCATATTTATTAAACATATATCTACTATCTAAACGTAAATATCTGTAATATAAAATAAACGCATACATGTTGTGATGCTATGACACTAGATGGGCTCATAGTGGATGAAGCAGTTAAGATGGTTTAAAAAATGACAAGAATGTAACACAATTTAAATGCACATGCACAAATAATCATAATGTCAAAAATTAAAAAAAAAAACTATACATGTTGTGTAGCTTCATCCAATGGGCTAGACAAAGTCAACAAGGCTATATAAGAACCGGGTTGCTGCATAAAAAGACAAGATTACATTAGACTATCAATCTATGTAGTACATGTATTTAAACATAATAGATTTCAAATATTAAAATCTAAAATAACAATTTAAATAATACCATATATTGATTCTCTAGGGAAAATGAAATGGTTGTCTGTATAGCCTCCTATACTTACGAAATTCACTGCTCTGTCAGCACCTGTTAAAGATTCCAGCACATAAACATATATTAGTACAAATATCTCTCATAATATATGAAAGAATTTAGATAAAACACACTATGAAATTACTTTAAGTCTTATAGGTTCTCCCATATCGTCCCTGGTAGTCAATGTCTCTCCTGCAAATGGTGCACTCTGTGCTCTATCAACTCCTACATCTAACATATCATGAACCTCATAGTCAGATGTGTCTATGGGAGCCTTAGTGGAACATCAGAGAGGACCCAAACAAAAATTGTTGCATGTCATGCAATACTTAATGAGGTGCACAAATATGTCTCGAAGAGGATAGTGTACCTGCGGGAGCTGATGCAGTAGGTGCACCACCACAATGCGCGAATGTATCTGGTGCATCACCATCATGATGGGATGCACTGTCAAATGGTTGCACAACATCATGGATTTGTGTGACCAAATGATCACTTAATGAATGTAAGGCATAAATGCTCTAAGTCCCTACATCTAAAGCAATCTCAGGCTAAGGTAGTGGAGTCAGGGCAAGAATAGGCAAAGGAGGATGAACTAGGGTGACTCGGCGTGCTCTAGGTCTATCCTGTGGCATCCCTCTACCAACTTGGAAATATCGCATGTCAAAGTAATTGGCATGTTTCCCTTGGAAAAACTAAGCATATAATTTTTGAAGAAAATACTAAGGGACATCAAGATTGTTGTTGGGTGGTTTATCAAAAACTATCCACCATTGTCTCCAGAAATTATCTAATAAGCCTCTATGGGTGCACCATTTAATTGAAAATTTTGGCTTCTGCACATTAACGGGTTGTCCTATTCTGTGATCAATGAATAATTGGGCTAATTGAGCTTTTTCAATATCAAGTTTCCTCACCTCATCATATGATAACCCATTGACATAAAATTTCCTTTGTTCCTCTCGCCATTGTGCAAATCTATTGTACTGAGTTACCAAAGTTTCAACATTTCAAATGATTGTTTCCAAAGTGTTTTTCATGTCTGATAGCTCAGTGAGTGTCTCATAGATTTGACATACATTTCTCAATTGATCTAAATTTCTATGAATAGATTCATGTATTGTTGGCACATTTTGGTTTGGAAACAATGGTCGTGGTGGAGGATTTCAAGGGTTTTCATCTTGTGCGGGGTTAGGGTTTTCATGTTGAGACATTTTAAGCATGTTAATTGATAAAAAAATTCAAAATTAACAATGATTTAATTACAATAAAAAACCTATCAAATACCCTATTTTTGACTAAAATTCAAAAAAAAATGTAAAAACAATATAGATTGAATAAAAACAAAAAAAATCAAACATACCTTTCAAATTTGAGTGATTTGAGCAAAATGATTCACTTCAAAATGGATATCCTAGTTGGGAAGTAGAGAAACCCACACACAGTCAGCTAAAAATGAGCTCTCGAATTTTTGTTTCTTAATTTATAAAACAAGAAACGGATATCCATTTCCTAATTTATACTTTTTTAATATATGGTCGGGTCTGGGCCCCGACCATATATTTATTGGCCGAATTTTTTTGAATGTATAATATAAAATTAAATTATATAATATATATATATTATATATATATATATATATTAGATTGCAGGAATCAGGTAGCACGACCCCCTATAAACTGTAGTGCGCCTGGTAAACTTTTTAATGTGATCGGTGGCGCTAGCGCGACACGCCCTCTAGTACCACGGGGGTTGGGGAGACTAGATATAATATATTATATATATTATCTTATAATAATATACATTATATTATCTATAATATAATATAATATATATTATTTATAATATAATATATAATATAATATAATATAATATAATATAATAATATTATATTATATTATAATATATATTATATATATTATATTATTATATAATATTATGTTATTATATAATATTATTTTTATTATCTAATATTATTTTATTATATAATATTATATTATTATAAAATAATATATTATTATATAATAATATAATATAATTAATTTATTATAATATTATATTATTAAAAAATATAATTAGTTTATTATAATATTATATTATTAAAAAATATAATTAATTTATTATAATATTATATTATTAAAAAATATAATTAATTTATTATAATATTATATTATTATATAATACAATTAATTTATTATAATATTATATTATTGTATAATATAATATAATATAATCATATAATATAATAAATTTAATCTTATATTTAATATATTATAATATTATATTATATAATATTTAATATTATATAAATATTATAATAAAATATAATATTATAATATATTAAATATATTATTATATAATATTAAATTAAAAAAACATTGTTATAAATGTATTAAAAAATTATTATAATATATAAAATAAAAAAATTAGTTGGCCCCAAACCCAATGGAATTAAAAAAATTGACTTAAACTAAACAAATATTCGTTTAAAAACATATATTCATTTAGAAACAAATATATGTTTAGAAACAGATATCCGTTTCAGTCTCTAGTATTAGGTTTGACACTAGTACTTTTCACCCAAGCCTACAAAAAGTCAAAGCAAAATTTCATATTTTTCGGTGAGTTAAAAACACATTTTTTTCACATCGCCACTTTTTGGACACCCATGATCTTGCACAGACCCACATTCCTTTGATTCCAATTGATTATGCCCATAGTTTAGGACTAATAGAAAAAGGTATGCATGTATATATATTTATATTGTGCATGTACGAGCTTTTGTAAATTTGTTATTTAATCATTTATTTTTATTTTTTTGCTACTTCTTTTAAGTAAATTTACATATACTTAAATGATAGTGGAACTCTATTTTTTTAATAAATTTTTCATGTAAATTTGGTGCAAGAGATATTTTTGCAATCATAGCAGAGCCTCAAAACATAGAAGGTATTAGTTATTTTCTATTGCATTGCACAAGAGAGAGGCATAAGCTAGTAGAATAAAAAACAAGCAATGGAATGCTATTCCCCATAGGTCCGACTAAATAAATAGATGCTCTTGCATTATTTATCCATTGGATATATATTTTGAATTTGCTACTTGTATTGACTCTGTAAATGTTGTCTTACCTTGGAATGTTGGTTCACATAGGTTTAGTTGTAGTGCAAGGGGCATATCTCAAACAAGTCAAAATTGTTCAATATGGGATTCATTTTATTGATTATTGTTAGAGTAATCATGCATTAGCTAATAATTAATTAATCTTTAATTGATTATTAGTCTAATTTATTCTCATGCACTTAAGCTAAACTTAGGAGTTCCTTATTCAATTAACTAAGTGCTTTTCTGTTAATTGAAGTGAGCAATTATTAGGGTTGCTCCTATATAGCACTCAACCCTCATTGTGTTATATCTCTAGAGATTTAGATTTGAGCTTTCATATCTTTTGATAGTCTCTTGCTTTTGTAGCTTTTTCTTGTTGAAAAATATTACATTTATTGTTTGTAGATCTCTTGCATGGAAGATGTCTTTGTTTGAATTGTTTGATCTTGTGGCTCATGTTTTTGTGGTTTTTCACAATTCTAACATGGTATCAGAGTGTGGATTCATCAAACCCCTTCTCAATTTATGAATTTTTTTCTTCATTGAGGGTTACAGGCTTGAGATTTGAATCCCCTTTGCTTCTTTTGCAAATTTTGGAGGTGGGCATTTTTTGGTGCATTTTGGTGTGAAAAGGACCTTGCTATTGGATTCAAAGTGATCCAGGGGGATACTTGTCACTGAAAATTGAAGTGTCTCCAATGCTCTAGAATTTAGCATCATCACGAAGAGCTCAAAAAATTGAATCCAACGCAACTTGAATAGACGAAAAAGGAGCTCATACGCTCAAGTTATGCTCGGTCAAAGTTGGTGTCAAACCAAGTATAGAGGCCTATCAGAAAGGAGAAAAAAATCATCTCCAAATTGGTGAAAGTTGGCGTCATGACGAAGAGCCTATTGCCATGAGTCCAACGCTGTTCATTTCGTAAAAATGAAGCTTGTAGGACAAAGTTATGACTAGTCAAAGTTGTGGTCAAACTTGGTCAAAGTGGTGACATGGCATCACCAAAGCTTGAAACTTGGTAGGACACGTGGCATATGACATGGAAGGAGTAGTGAGTTGGCATTGACATGGACCAATTAAATGATAAAATATGGATTAAACCATATTTATAAAATTAAAAAATATTTGGTCTAATTTTTTTTTTTAAAAAACAAAGAGGATTTGGTGGGATTTGATAGCTTATCCCATGCTTTAAAATCCTCTTGCCTTGACCATTGCCCAAGATATAAGGGGAGCCCCTCTCAGGTATATATAAATTTTAAATAAGCATAAGAATTGCTTTATTTTATGTAAACCATAAAATAAGGAGAGAAATAAGGGGGAACAATAATAATTTAAATAAGATTTTAAAAGATTAACCCCCTAAAACTAAAATTAAAGTTAACCTCCAAACTTAAAACAAATTTAATCCCTTATGATTTTTATATCCCGAAATTATGAGGGCCATGAATATAAGGGAGACAGTTTGGTTTTATTATAGTTATTAAAACTAAAATTCTTAAATTAAAACCAATCAACCTCTAAATAGTTAATAAAAGGCTTTCCTATGAGAAAAGACAAAAAAAAATAAACAATATGGAACCTGAATGGAAGGTAATAAGGGATTAAAGACAAAGAATTTGTTTTTTTAAGGGGGTAATGGTTGATACTATTGTTTTTTTATGTAAAAGAGGGGGAAAATAATTTTTTTATGGTTTTAACCATAGGGGGCAATTTTTTTGTATAAAAGGGGGGTTGAGAGTGCAAGTGTGTTCATGGAGAATTTTGAATTCATTTTATGCTTTGTGATGTGAGAATCATTCTAGGAAATGGAGAATGATGAGAGTTTTTAGAGATGAGAGCTAGGACTTTGATGGTGAATTGTTGTCCTTGTGCATTTGGGGCTTGTGATCAAGCTTGTTGCACTTGTAATAAAGGAATTTTTATGATTCATTATTGTTCGAGAGCTGTGAGGAGACTTGAATCAGTTGAAGCCTTGTAAATTTTTTGGAGCATAATCAAGAATCGATCGATCTATTGGAGAGGACCCGAAGACGTAGCCATCTTGGCGAACTTCGTTATCAACTTATGTTGTCTTCTCTCTCTTTTCTCTTTTCTGTTAATCTCTTCACTTTCACTTGGTTATGTTTAAATAAGCATTTTAATTATGTTTTCAAGACCTTTAGTCTAATCATTGTAAAAGTTATTATTCACGTGCAACATTCCTAGATCCTAACATCATATCACAAAGCTATCGAGAAAATCGGATTTTCCTTTGTTTCACTTGATTTGGATTCCATACATTAGATCTAAGAGGGTTTGAAGCAGTTACTTTTTTTCAAGATCCCAAGGGTAACTGCATTTTTGATGCATTTTGGTGCAAAAAGGACCTTGTTGTTGGATTCAGGAGGCCGATTCCATGAATTTTGACTATGAATTCACCTTATTTTGACATTGGGAGTATTTGAGGCAATTCTTTTTTGCATAGAGCCTATACAGCCTTCATATGGCCCTGTGCACGAAAATAAAAAAAAATATTAAAAAATTGTTCGGCATGCTTTAATTAAATTTCTATTTTTTTTTTGAAATTTCAAAAAAATTATAAAAACTGCAATTTTTATTAAAGGCAGGGAATTTTGTTTAAATTGGGCGCATTCATTAAGGAGGGTACTGCAGGGTACCTACCATGGTAGGACCCTATGGGCGCCATGAGCCTCCCCAATGGCTTTTTCATGCCGACTGATAGGTTCTCCTAGGTCGCCGGTGGCATCCATAATCCCCAATGACAAAAATTCAACCTCCTGGCAATCTAACCTTTCCATTTGATTTTTCCTTTCTAGGTGGCACAAATTTTTCAATCAATCGACCCCCTTACCAATGATGATGCCACTTTCCCAACAAGTTGTGCTTTTCTGGAAAACCAATTTTTTTCCATCACAAGGGAATATTCTCTAAATATTCCTACTAAGGTCATGCTAACATCACCATGACATCATCCATACAAATGCTAACATCAACATGACGTCAACAGTAAAGACTTACATATGGCCCCTCAAAGACCCCTTTGTGCCTAAAGGGGGTCTTTTTTTCTTTTGACCATAACTTGGGCATACGATGTTAGATTTTTACAAATGAGATATCTTCAGAAACCTAGTTCTACCAAATTTCCAGTGTTGTGGGTCTCAACACCTGTTTGTGTTGTTGGTTCATTCTATAGCCTGTTGAATTTAGAGGTGATATTTTCAATCCCAATTTCATAACTTTTGACTAGCTTCTTCATTTTTCATGATTCTAGCGGTATTGGAACTATCTTTTAAAGCTCTTCACTTCCATCCATGCAGTTTTTTCATATTGCTCTCCAAGTACATTTTATTCAATTTTTTGTGTTTTTGCACTCTAGTAAATTACTTGGGCATCTAAGCTCCTGAAATTTTTTGTTTGTGTTGGATGACTCATTTTTGGCTGTTTATATGTACTTCTAGTATTCTATCCTATTTTGGTATTGTAGACATCTTTTTCATACACATTTGCTTTTGTAGATGCATTGAGATAAAGTTCCATTCTGGTGTATGCTTTTTGGGGATTTTGTACATCCTATTGTGACTTTTGCATTCGCACTATGATATAAAGTTCCATATGTGGGTTGATGTTTTCCTTTGGTTTTCCATCACACCTTTTTCAAATGAGTGTCCCTTCCACAACAACAGTGAATCCCAATGATTCTTGCCTCATGTGTGTGTTCCTTACTTTGCACACCCTTTTATATGCAGGTTGTTTCTCCTACATGCACTTCTTGGTTTCACCCAGTTTTAGTGTACCTATCATGGCTCTTCCTTTTCAACATTATGGGGGGGGGGGTTTCTACTGCCAGTGCTAATGCTTCTTTGCTTTCGTGGTTTGAGTGATCTACGTATCTAGTTCTTGTTCCTATGTACTTTCCTGAACTACACATCAATGACTGGTTACATGCATTATAGTGAGATGGATCATTTATCATATGGGCACTCTTGCATTCCTATTTTTGGAGATCCTTCATTTCAACACCATATCAGTCATCTTCAACAAAAGTCTACAGCTTCGTGATTTAGCAATGTTCTACATGTTCCTATTTTTCAAGACATTGTTTTGGTTGGAGGCTTCTTAGTCCTTCACACCTTGATTTGGAGGCTTTTTGAGTCCTTCATTCACTTTTCTCTCTTTTGGAGAGGAGTTGTCTCCCACTATGGTTTTCTCCTTTTCTCCA
Source organism: Sequoia sempervirens (assembly GCA_007258455.2). Lineage (NCBI taxonomy): Eukaryota > Viridiplantae > Streptophyta > Pinopsida > Cupressales > Cupressaceae > Sequoia > Sequoia sempervirens. The sequence continues at coordinate 581,196,114 of VDFB02105785.1, forward strand.
GTTTTGAGATTTTTTTTTGTTTATACATAGGTATCTCACAAAACCTTGTTTGTTTGGACCCATCATGCATTCTATTTTTAGGGTTTTTAGCTACTACCGAAGTTCATCTTAAGGGGGGGTGTTAGAGTAATCATGCATTAACTAATAATTAATTAATCTTTAAATGATTATTAGTCTAATTTATTCACATGCACTTAAGCTAAACTTAGGAGTTCTTTATTCAATTAACTAAGTGATTTTCTGTTAATTGAAGTGAGCAATTATTAGGGTTGCTCCTATATAACACTCAACCCTCATTGTGTTATCTCTCTGGAGATTTAGACTCGAGATTTCATATCTTTTGATAGTCTCTTTCTTTTGTAGCTTTTTCTTGTTGAGGAATATTGCATATATTGTTCGCAAATCTCTTGTGTGGAAGGTGTCTTTGTTCGTTGTTTAATCCCATGGCTCATAGTTTTTTGGTTTTTCACAATTCTAACAATTATCAACCTAAGAACAAGGTATATCAATATAGCCACCTAGTAATTGCTACTGCCCTATCCCTTCATCTAGTTCCATGTGCAAGTGGATGTTGTAAGTGGAGACTAGATAGTGATGATCATCAAAGAATATTACATGTTATTGAAGAGCGAGCTAAACCACTTGAATTGGTCTAAATAACAATATGTGCCATAGGTGAACTTGAACAATTTACACAAATTGTAGGACTCCAAATTATATTAAATTGATTTTTTTTCTCCATATAATGTGGATGATAAATTTTTTGTTATATTATTATTTTTGATTTAAAGTGACTGTGCATATCCAAGACATGTAACACCATCACTTATGTGGATGCTAAATTATTATTATTATTATTTATAGGCAACTAGATCATCGTGTTCTAATACAAAAATTCTAGTATTTTTGGCTGTAGAAATTATCATTTAATACAATACATTATTTATTACATAATCAATATTTTAATTTTAGGGATGGAGATCCATGAAATCTCGTGTCTTACATACTTATATTATCACATATATATTTGTATCAAAGATTCATCTTTATCAAAGAATATGATAATACCAAGAATTAATTTTAGGGATAGGGATCCATGAAACCTCATGCCTTAATTTATTTTTTATGTTTTCTCCATGATTTATATACTGATATGATAATACTAAAAATGATGATGGTGTATTCATCACAAAACACACAGCTATAATCCCCCTATTTCAATTTAATCACATGTTTAATTTAAATATTCAATTTTATTACATCAATCAAACTCTACTTAGATCTATATTTTAAGATGTTAATTTAAATTTAATTTACTAGCCTACCTTTTATTAAAGGTGTTCATTTAAAGAAAAGTGTTTTTTTATAAAGGAGAATTAATAACACCCTTTCAATATCTACTATAGGAAAGACGGAGAAGACAATTACAAAATAGTTCAAAATGGAAGAAAATAAAAGTAAAGTGAGTAATGACAAATAAAAAAAATTAAGAGGGGTAAGGGACTATAGAGAAGCTAAATACACAATTAATATTATAAGAGACTTTCCTAAAAGAAAAAGTTACAATGAAAATGAAAAAAATTGTAAAGGAAGAGAAAAAATTAGTAGGTATATTAAATTTAGTATGATGAAAAGAGAGGACAATAACAAAAAAATCTAAGAAATAGGACTTTTTTTTTGAAAGTTTTACATTTGTTGTAGAAGAATACTTAACTACAATACAAGAAGAGGGAACAAGAGAATTGGAAAAAGTAAGTGTAAAAAGAAATGAAGGTAAATAAGAATGGTTAAGAAATAGAAAATATTATTCCACTAGTTAAAAGAGGGAACAAGAGAATTGGAAAAAGTAAGTGTAAAAAGAAATGAAGGTAAATAAGAATGGTTAAGAAATAGAAAATATTATTCCACTAGTTAAAAGTTTCAAAACATGTCAGTATAATACAAATAAATCTAGGGGAAGCAGAGATAGAAAAAGATAATAAGGAAAAAAATTAAACTGGGCACCTTAGTGTGCAATGGGTATGTGAATCTCACCAGCCACAAGCAGGTCCTGAGATTGAATCTTAGCCTGTCCAACAATTTTATTAATGCAGCTACTACTTATTGCAAAATAGCTATTAGATGAATTGGGATTATAATCTGAATAGTTAACGTGTGTTTTAGGAATTCCATAGGGGCAACTATTTTCGCGTGTTTTTGGCTACCTAGTTTCCTCATTAGATTGAATTTTGAAATATATTTTTGGCTATAAAAATGGTTTTTGGAAAGCTAAAATTTCTGAGTTTACTTGGTATGTGGCAAAGGTTTGTCTCAAAACAATAGTAACTCAATTGTGTGACCTAGACTGATTATGAAATTCCATGATTGATGTGAAGCTTGGGAATTTCCTGGCAAGGAGTTTCAGTTGATTTTGCTCAGTTCCCTTCCCTGAGGATTATTGAAAGTTGGGGTTGAGTTATTTTTTCATTTATTTTAAAATGCAAATTTGCTTTCTTATCAACTTTGAAGTTTGCTTTCTAACATCATAATTTTTTATTTTTTATTATTATTTTTGGTAAATCACTCACACCCAGTGGCTTGTTAATGCATGAGGAATCCACTATCAAACTTAGAATTGCATTTGGCTTAGAAGCCATTCCAAAGATGTATATGCTCCATCAATATTCACTCAGTACTTGTGCGACATAGAAGCAATAATCTGCAAAAAAATCTCGATTAATCCCAATTTTTTTAAAATCTGCAGGCTAGATGATTTTTTTGTCGAGTTTTTTGAAAAAATCGTTGACCTTCCCATTATAAACAGCAAAATTGACAATAAAATGTGTTTAAATCCTGCAAAAAAATGCGAATAAAATCACGCTAATTTTCGCACGGAAAAAAAAACATGAGACCATAGCTTGTTGCTTTGATAGATTTTTCCAAGCATCCATAGCTTGTTCGAAAGCACTTGTTTTAGGCTTTTAGCCATAGCAGCAAGGCAGTGAACTGTTTGATAATATGCTTTGGTAGACATGTATGAAAAATGTGGTAGCATAGACAAGGCATTGAACTGGTTGAATATAGGGATGGGGGATGTTGGAAAATATAGCGGAATTTGGTTTTACACCTAGAAATTGCATTTTCTTGAAATTTTCTAAAGCCTTTTCAACGAGGCATTGAACTGGTTGAAAAATTGTCTCAAAGAAATGTGGTCTCATGGTGATGGAATACCATAACAATCCATAGCAATTTGCTTGCCATTTCATCACCATGAGACAACATTTCTTTGAAGATTTTTTCAACTAGTTCACTGTCTTTTCTATGCTATTGCTTACTATTATGCTTTGATAGATTTTTTCCAAGCATCCAAAGATTGTTTTGAAAGCACCTCTTTTATGCTTTTAGCCATAGTAGCAAGACAACGAACAGTTTGATAAAATGCTTTGGTAGACATGTATAAAAAATGTGGTAGCATAGACAAGGCAATAAACTGTTTGAAAAAATGCCTCAAAGAAATGTGGTCGCATGGTGATGGAATGCCATGATGGTTTGCTTGTCATGGCATTCCATCACCATGAGACCACATTTCTTTGAGGCATTTTTTAAAACAGTTCACAGCCTTGTCTATGCTATTGCTTACTATTACGCTTTGATATATTTTTTCCAAGTATCCATAGCTTGTTTGAAAGCACCTATTTTAGGCTTTCATCCATTGCAGCAAGGCAATGAATTGTTTGATAAAATGATTTGATAGACATGTATGAAAAATGTGGTACTATAGACAAGGCGTTGAACTGTGATAAAAAATGCCTCAAAGAAATGTGGTCTTATAGTGATGGAATGCCATGACAAGCACATTGAGACCACATTTCTTTGAGGATTTTTTTGAACAGTTCACTTCCTTGTCTATGCTACTATTATGCTTTGATAGATTTTTTCAAGCATCCATAGCTTGTTCGAAAGCACTTGTTTTAGGAAGTGAACTATTTGATAAAATGCTTTGGTAGACATGTATGAAAAATGTGGTAACATAGACAAGGTAGTGAACTATTTTGAGAAAATGCCTCAAAGAAATGTAGTCTCATGGTAATGGAATGCCATGAAAATCCATTAATTTGCTTGTCATGACATTCCATCACCATGAGACCACATTTTGAGCATTTTTATTTCCTTGTAATGATTTTTTTTTTTTCCATAAGCATTCAAAACACCTGTTTTAGGATTTTAGCCATATCAACAAGGCAATGAATTGTTTGATAAAATGCTTTGGTAGACATGTATGAAAAATGTGGTAGCTTATAGGGTGAGTTTGGAAATGCCTCAAAGAAATCTCATGGTGATGGAACCATGACGCTGGCAGTTGTTTTATAAAATGCTTTGGTAGACATGTATGAAAAAATGTGGTAGCATAGAAATGAACTGTTTGAAAAAATTCCTCAAAGAAATGTGGTCTCATGGAATGCCATGACAAGCAAATAAATTGGCGGTGTTTCTAGTTATTAGTTATGCAATGTGAAGTAATTGCATAACTACTTAGGTTGACTTTGTAAAAACTATATTGTAATTGAAATTTTGTCATCTATCAACATCTAGTTATTAGTTATGCAATGTGAAGTAATGCTTTGAGTTTGAAAGATGTGCAATGCAATATGTAATCAACGATATGAATATAAACTACAAAATTCTATTTTTTACATTTCATTAATTAAACTCTTTATTTTATTTGCTCTCTATATCTCTATGCTATGGAAATTTCTTTCAATTTTTTTTTAAAAAATAGTTTTTATCTATGTTACCTAGGGACGTGTCCCCAACCTAAAATCCCCCGTCCCTATCCTCGTCTTGAAAATGCGGGCACTAGGCATCCTTTAAAACAAAAAAACAAACTCACTTCACGTTAAATATTTAATTCTAAATGCATATTCATGGGAGTTTAGGACTCATGTTGCTGCTACTAGAAAGGTATTGAATTTTTATTGGCTAGCAGTAGCACCTAATTTGAGGGTTTAAATATTTAATATAGTGTGATAAAATGAAAAATGACAATGGATATTTAATTTTGAACGCATTGAGTATTGACAATGAATTTTGAACACAAATGTTATATGTTAGGGTTATATAATCTATATATGCTTGCTTTATTCATGTTTTCATATAAATATTTTAAATTTTCCCCTATATTTTATATACCCATCCCCTAGCCGTCCCCAAAATTGGCTTGAAAAATATAGGATTTGGGGACGTGTCCCGCTGTCCCCTACTGTCCCCATCCCGGAAACTTGGGGTAACATAGGTTTTTATCTCTTGTTCTACAATCTTTTTATTTTTTTTTAAATCTGATTTTTTCCTGATTTTTCCAAAAAATCTTATACTTTTAGTTTGCCAATTTTTTCCCCAAAAGATTTTTGCTGCTATGCTTGTGGCCAACCTCGTCAAGTTGGGCCCACATTATTGTGACTGCACTAGGTTGGGATAATGCTCATTGTGGCAGGTTATCATTATGGCAGCCATGATTGTTATGTGTGATTTTTTATTTTCTATGTAAATTGTGATAATTTTGTAACCAATTATTTAAAACAATTTTAAATGTCAGATTATTCTCATAACTTGGTCAAAATGAAGCAACTTTCTAGGCACTTATTACTTCTTTTTCTCCCAACAATTGAAGGAAAACATGGTTGGAAAAGAGCTATTTTATTGTACCTTTCTTAAATAAGTACTTGACTTCACAATGCCAAATCTCTGAATTGGAAAGAGGTGTTAAAACATTTATCTTTTTCATCATTCATGGGAATAAAATATTTTTTCTGTGGAAAACACAAACATTATATAAATGAATTTGGAGTGATTGTTTATGGTTCAGTTATACATTATTTTAGGGTTGTTTTCCTATGAATTTTCATTGAACAGAATTTGCCACATTGTTGATTGAAGAAGCCTTTTAGGTTATTCAGGTTTTATACTTTAACTTTGGCTTTGGTTTGCTTGTGTTCACACCATTTTTTTTGTGGCATTTGGTGTGAAAACTTTATTGAGACGCTTAAGGAATTCATCTTGAATGTTGATGCTGGAGATATTTGAATCTTTTTTATTGCAGAAAATACTGCAAGATGCCATATGGAACGCTTTCTGCTAATGTGAAGTCACCTACTTTGGGAGTATTTTGTGGATATGAGCAATCCCTTGCTGAATCGAACGACACAACAATATTTCATAGATATAAATCTCATAGTAAAAAAAATAACGTTACAACAATATTTCATATACAAAGACCATATCCCAGAATAATTACATACACAATATTTCATATACAAAGACCATATCCCAGAATAATTACATACACTAGCTGTAGCAGCACTTTTTATCCTGTATTTTCGTATACATATATCCTTTTAGAATAAACTCTACACAGTTCATAACACCAAAATGCTTTCCTGACTAACAACATAAAATTACATCATAGTGATACATTAGTTGAATTTACAATTCTAACAAAGTTTGCTAGTAGTGACTATACTTCCCTCCCCAGTTATCATAAATATAGCAGAGTGGTGAATTTTTCTAAGGCTTCGAGAAAGGATAACAATTATGTCTACCATTCTTACAGAGCAATATTGAATTCAGTTCTATATCATGGACAAGACATACTAGAGTGAGCCAATACTACTACAATTTGTTTATGGCAGAGGGCAAGATACTGCACTTCAACACTTCCATAATGGGGCCACACTGCCTACAATTTCCTCCACTTGGAACTTTTAGTGAAGCTTTCTACGTTTATTTCGTAGCCTCTGTCAGAAGATTTTGAGGGTTTTGAGCCCTATTTGTAGCTTCCACCATTTCTCCACATCTTCAAACCATGATGCACAATACTATATGAATCTAGGGTTTGCAAATTTAAATAAAAGTATTTTAGAAAACCATATAAACCTAGGGTTTGCGGAATTTAATATGGATCAAAATGAATAAAAACAAAGAACACATAAAATATGATTTAATTGAAGAACTTACCGATTAGCGGTGAGCTAATTCCAGCCCTGTAAGGGTTTTTCTTTAAGGGTTTGCAGTTTTTCTTTTTTTCAAAAATCAGACCAATTCCACTTGAAAGACTAGATCTCATAGCTAGTCGCTTTCTTGGATTCTTGTTAATACACTTATATGCAAGAGCCGCCATGGTACGAAATTCTTCAAAATCACATTTCCCATTAAGCTGTGAATCTAGTATCTCATCCCACCCTGATTTGTCCTCTGCATTGATTGCAGCCTGTTTAACAAGTAATAATTCAAAGAAGATGAGAAAACAGGCATTAGTCTAGTTCATGCATAATGACCAAGGAAGATTATGATTTATCACACTAAAACTACATAGACCAAAAACAGATACAGCCTAGACGCAGTCTATTTGGCATCTCTAGATTGGATGCATGAATTCAAAACATTCAATCGATAAAAACTCCCCAACCTTTCGTACACAAGCATACATCTTAAACATAAGATATCTCATCTTGCATTGTCCTAATTTACAGAAAATACCAAACTAATTGTGAATTATAATACAAGGACACCAAGGCCAACATAACCATGAAGTAAATATTTCCGAAGGAAACTACAGTGCTCGTGACATACTCATGCAATTCTGAGAAAGAAATCATAATAAGAGTAAGTAGATTACAAGATTGATGTAATCCAAAAGTCCTTGTTGTGGATTCCTCCCTGTAATCAGCTCAAAATACCATAGCTGTATACACCACTCTTTTGTGCATATACTTAGGGTCCATGTAACCATATGTTCCTTTGAGACCTAACTTGTGGCCATCATAGATTTCCTCTTTGGAGAGACCAAAATCAGCAACCTGATAAATATATGATCAAACTCCACAAATAAGATTACATCTTTTAAAATATAAAATAGCATAAAACATATGTACACAATAGACTTGCTGAGTATCTCTTTTAACTGCATTTTAATATCCAGTCATATTGTACAAATAGGTATGTGAATCACCATGATGTGATCACCAGCTATAGATTAGAAGTATGGACAAATAAACAAGAAATATCAAGCTTTCCACAATTTTTTGTATCAAAGATGTTTTGGCATAAGGAACAAGGCTTGAGAGAGTGATTTGAATACTTAAACCATTATGCCATGATAATGAATGATGAGCAAAATATTTTAGTTAAAGAAGAGATCTCAGGTGACAACACTTTCATGTTACATTTAACCATTCAACATCGATTGTGTAAGTGGGAAAACTGACACTAATAATTGTGACGAGTGAGTCAATCCATGTTTGCATGAGAAGTCAAATATATAATCTGTCACTTGTATTTAAAATTCCAATGTTTGTTGTTGTAAAAAATAGATCCTTTACCAAGATTTATTTTGGATCCTTTTCAAAAATCAAATTTGGCTCTAAACCAAAAACAGATGTGTTTTTCCTTGAAGAATTTATAGGGGTGCAACAGCCATCATGAGTATGATCAAATTCACCAATATGGATCAACCAAGTTTGGTCAAGATATATGAAAGCACAAAAAAAGTGGGAGGCATAATAGTAAACTAAGGATAAAGACTCCTCAGGATCATTGAGCTGAATTGGACTCGTACTTCTTTATCCACTCAGATAAGTACAACCAGTTGGATATGAAAAAGGCATAGGAGTTGGTGTATATGTGTTTCAACTTGCACCTCCTCTCATATAAGCAAGGTGAGTACAATGAGCAGGCGATGAGGCATTGATGTAGCCCCTAACTATTGTTGTACCAATACAAAAAAATTGTGTTGTGTCAAGTTTCAAAGTTAGAACTCTATCTTTCCATCCATTGAAATAGTCATATTTCAGAGTCTTGCCCTACTAGTCTACGTTGTTTCTGGTATTATCTACCAACTAATTTTGCAAGGGTAGATGATGACTACAAGCTCAACAAAGACTAAACAATGATGATGCTCAAGGACAGATTGGGAGGGAGAACGAATCAACAAGTCAGAACGGCTAGCAGGCAGTTTGAGGGCTTTTTCAATCACAAAATTATAAGTTGCTTTATTCCTCATTGAAAAGTGGCAAACAACTTGATATAGTCCGCCCGAGGCATGAAAGGACATCAAAGATCAAAATTGCAGCACAAATTTTGGTGGATTGAACCCAATGGAACTCTACCTAAAAGCAATAGACAGGATGTCTTAAATGTGGCACACAAATCCAATGGAAAAATCATGTAGAATCAGTGCCAAAGACAGTGTAAGGTGGAAAAGTATGCTTGGATCCATGCTCAACAAGGATACACAACAACAAGTTAAAGCATGGTAATGTATGAAGTGATCCACACAAGTAAAAAGAGGGTTAGAAGAACGGATATGAGACACAATTTTAGCATAACATAACTCTAAGTGAAGTATAGTGTTTTAATAACTTTGTGGCTCACAAAAAGTTTAGTTTTATATTAATGCCTCTCACCATTTGTTCACATGACCTAAACAACCTGTCCTACACCTTGAAAGTAAGTTCCAAATTTCTAAACCATGTGATCTTCACCTAAATAGTCTTCTAGTAGATTTAGTTATAAAATGGGCATAAAAACATAAAAGATTTAGCCTTTAGGAAGGAAGATTCAAAATATCAATTTCATCAATATATTCAAACTAAAAAGGTTCATTGTATTCTTAAAACTCTCTTCATACAGATGTCAAAAGGGGAACACAATAGATATTGAATATTTTTCTAAATACATTCAAATATTGAAGAATTGTTTACCTATTAATTAACTCAGGTTCCAGCAGGGTTGTCATGCTGACTCTGAATTGAGCGACCCTCTGAGTGAGAATCATGCTCTGATGGATGCGTCGGGCCCTGTAAATAGTATAGGACATGTACACAATCTAATTACATTATGCCAAATTACAATAATGTTATATATCTATATACATGTGTACAAATTATATACATACATGAGTACATGATTTAAAAACTCAAAACTAACCTACCCACTAACATTAGTTACATCACCTGAATCACACCTACGTACACGCTCTATCCTCAGACTAGGTGTAACATGAGCTGACTCCCTCTACTATATATATATATATATATATATATATATATATATAGTAGACATAAATGTGTACATTAGGACAATCTACCATTTAAGTAAAACAAGTAATTTAAAGTTTAAATAACTTTAAATTGTGCATGTGTGTACATACATACATACATTTGTAGATCAAGTGGTGTAGGATCCAATGCAATGATCCTATCTGTCAACTCGTCTACATATCACAGGCCTCCCTGGCTAGCTCCAGTATTGATGAGTGTAGTGGACTAACTAGGTGAGATGGCATTGATGATATGTCTCAACATAGCAACATATCCCATAACCTGATGATCCCAGAGTTTACAACTAATCCTCAAGTGAATCCAGACCTTGGGATGTATGATGTTGAACACTCGCAAAAGGACCAGTAGGTGTATCCTCCTCTCTAGCAACTGAATGATCTGTAGGTGGATCTATAGGATGTGCAATGCTTCCAGGGTGAAAAGAATGTTGTGAAGGACCTGTAGCCTAGCTGGATCTCAGATTTGAATGAAAAGCTCTACCCACATGTCCTTTGATCTCATGTACTAGGATCCCAAGCTCTATCATAATGAAAGCATATGCCTCTGATAGGTCATTTGAAAAATAATAAGCTATACTCTGAAGCATCTGCTCTCCTATAAGACCATCTATGTTTGAGGGTGAAGGGACACCCGCTATACCATAAGGATCAGTACCATGATTTGATGGTTTGGATTATGTAGGATGACTCATCAAATATCTCCCCACATGATTGGTAGATATCGTAGATGCAACAATAGCTATATCACCAACACTATCAATTGCTTCCCTTTGGGAAGCATTAACAACCCGGTCTGCAATAGGCTCCAGGGTTGGGGAGATAGTAGGAAATCTCTCCCCAACCAAATCCCGATAAGCTAGACGTTGTCAATCTTGTTGACGAAAAGTTTCCCTGTCAGCAACCCTACCATGCCCCTAACCAAAATATTTTGGTAGGTGGACAAGTAGTTGATGTTGAGGCCCAAATGAACTTCAACATACAACTACTATGTAAAGTATAAATGAATTTGGTCATTATTTGGATAACGAACTTTGTTGCATGAAAGTGTGAATATATCAAAGGGGCCATCTGAGGATCGACACATTGAGTCACCTGATATCCCTTAACCTTGGATCTACCAATGTAATATGGAAAAAATTATGATTTTATGGTTTCTTTTGGGACTTGTAGCTGAACTTCTGCAAGAGAAACCTCGCCACTAACCTCTTGCTGCATCTGAGCAAGAATAGCTACTACAGTGTCAACAGAATAAGCATGTGTGGTATCAAATGTCTTTCTAATCTTCTCTAAGCTATCTAGAATTGAAAAACATGTATCCCTATAAACCCATGTGGTGGTGGGCTTAGGTAGAATAATACACAATTTACATATCTCCTCATGTGTTTTGATAAATATACCCTCAAGTGGTGGTCCCTGAGCTGCCATATCAGTCCCTAATTTGTCCACAAATTTTTTTTTACTTTAAACATCCTAATGTTTAAATATAAGTGAACAAAAATAAATAGACTTTCTCTTTTCCATGCCAAAAAAAATTAGAAATAAAATGACAGACAAGAGGGAAGAGAGAAGAATCACAAACATCACACACCTACACATGACTATCCAATTTGGTGCAACATAGAAAACAAAGTAGAAAGGTCTTTATGTGTCTTCCACAAGGTGCCTCCCCAAAAGTTGTGTTGCATAAGGACAAAAAATAATGATTCCAAATGTCCGCCTCTCTTCTTTCCTAAATTTTTCCTTCCTTTGCACAGGTATGCGCCCCTCTTAGGCTACTCTACCATGTGTCTTTTTGGTTATATATGTGATAAAAACAATTTAAGAAATAATCAAATTTTGCCATATGGGAATTTGAAAGCACCATCAAGGGGGATATATTAAATGCTAGCCAAACGTCTTGAATTCATAAAGGCAACTAAAATGTTATTTTCTTCTCAAAACCTTACTAAGTAAAAAATTTTACAAAACTTAACAATATGAACCCCAAGTATATGTTTACCATTAATGCAGATTGGTGATATGTAGATCTTAGGAGAAGAAAGAAGAAATTTAAAGTTATTTACTTGGTACTTATGCATATGCAAAAATTAATGTTTCCAATGAAGACCTACAAGAAGTTAGCATGGAAAAAAATTGGGCCTTGCAAGATTGTGTGAAAAGTTTTCACCAAATACATACGAGTTGATTTTTCTAGCTGAGTAAGAAATCTCTCAAATCTTTAGTGTTTCAAATTTAGATCCATATCATGAAGGAGAGGCATCATTGAAAATTAAAGAACATGAAACACAATTGGTGAAATGGAAAAAGCCATAGAAGCATAAATCTGCAAAAAAATCTTGGTTAATTGCAATTTTTAAAAAATCGGCAGATTGGATGATTTTTTCCTCAATTTTTTGAAAAAATCATTGAATTTTTGGTCAACGATTTTTCTCATTTCAAACTGCAAAATTGCCAAAAAAACATGTTTAAAACCTACAAAAAAAGTGAATAAAATCGTATTGATTGTCGCGTGAAAAAAAACCACGAGACCATAGCTTGTTGCTTACTATTATGTTTTGATATATCTTTTCCAAGCATCCATAGCTTGTTTGGAAGCACATATTTTAGGGTTTCAGCCATAGCAACAAGGCAATGAACTATTTGATAAAATGCTTTCATAGACATGTATGAAAAATGTGGTAGCATAGACAAGGCAGTGAATTGTTTGAAAAAATGCCTCAAAGAAATGTGGTCTCATGGTGAGTACCTTCAAAGACCTTCAAATGAAGGGGAGTACCTTAAAGCATACTCCCTTCATTCGAAGCCCCCCCTTCATTCGAAGGGTGCTAGTAAAAATTTTCCCCCACAAACATGTTTTTGTTTGTTCAAGAAATTGTAACCCACTATTGTGGGTTCACCCATATGCAGCAATCCATTGATATGGAAACAATAACATTGATTGAATTTGCACAATCATTCTCATTTTCTTTCTTTAGTAAAGGGTGCAAGTGGAGAGATAGGAAACACAGAGCAATAGTAAATGTCTTTCTTTGATTCTATGGTTTTCCAAATGAAAATTTTGAACATTTTGAAATATTTTGGTGGAGTGAGCTACTTTTAGACAAGCATTTTTTGGACATTTCCATAGATATAGGTCTCATTAAAGATGATATTATTGCAAATTGGAAGGAAATGAATATAATCAATACTTTGTTTGGCATGTTAACCACATCATTAATATAGAAGTTAACCAAGAAGTGAGGAATTGATAATGAGATAGATGCACAAAATACAATACAAATGCATGAATGTGAGTTGTTGTCACAAATGGTCCTTTCTAGTCATGTAAATCTAAATACCCTTGAAATGATCAAGGTAAATGTGATTTTGATAATATCAACAAATGGGATAAACATACTATACCTCCACATTTACATGACATTACAAAAAAAATTCATAAGCACATACAAAATGTCCCAACAAAATGACCAATCCACGTTTAAGTTGAACAATCCAACTTATCCACTATCTCTAAAACAAGAAATTGCACTTACTAAATTATTAAGAACACTATAATAACACTTCCTTAAACTAACCATTACATATGATAATACAAGGAATAGCAGGTGTACAAGAAAATCATATTTGATTCATAGTATAAGACACACACTCTAGAATTTATCATCAAAAAGTATAACCCCTTCATTGTTGTTGCTCCTACAGGGATCACTGCATTCAACATACATGCCTCAACTATGTACATTCAACCCTCAAGATTCTAATAAAAGAAATACAACCATTAAAAGGAAAATCACTAACATTGTTTCAAGAAGACATGAAGCACATTAAATACCTCCTTGTTGATGAGAAACTTTATTGTATTGAAGTTACTATTAAAAATAAATAATAGATTGTGTGAAGCTTTCCTCCACAAGCAACATATGTGCTTTGGTGGTACATCTATCTATTGTGAATTTGGATAGAGCCAAGAAGAAGCATGGAAATTTACATTCAAAAGTAATATGTGCTACTCTTCACTTCATGTTAGTTTTAGATTAGAAATGTAAGAAATTAAAAAAATGCAACACATAAGACAAACGAACACAATAGTTTACCCTGGGAAAACCCTCCTTCTCGAGGGAGAAAAACCTAGCCAAAATGTATCTCTTATATATTTAGTGAAGAGAGTAGAAATCTTCTTACAAGTAGGCCAAACTCTAGGCTGATCTGATATAATGAAACACAACACCTCTCCTAGATGTGAATACACAATTTCTATGAATTCTCTTTGATATCGATTTTCTCCAAGCAAGTGATGATCTATTGTAGATATGCAAACTCCTTGATAAGTACAAATTGACTTGAGAACAAATTAATTGATTATCAAATGGATGATTATCTCCTTCTATATATACAATGCAAGGAGACTCTTCATAATCAAGGTGACTCTTCACTTGGTCAATCTCTTAAAGAAAATAAAATATTAATTATAATAAGGCCGACTTGCCTTAACAATTATTTGTTTAATATTTAATATTCTCGAATTAGAGAGAAAGATATCTCCCACCGCTAATACATCAACACTCCCTCTTAGCTAGGCAGGTATCTTTTCAGATATCCATGTCATGGAGTATCTTTTCAGACACCCACAATGGCTACACCCATTTGTGGAAAAGAGTTCATCACAAAGTCTCTCAACATGATATCATTATGGAGTCACTCAACATGATGTCCACCATGGCTACTCCCATGTGTGGAAAGAAACATGTGCACAAGTGCCCATCACGAAGTCTCTAGATGTGATGTCGTCATGGAGTCTCTCAACATGACGTCCACCATGGCTACTCCCATGTGTGGAAAAACACAAGTACAAAGGATTCATCATGGAGTCTCTCAACGTGATGTCGTCATGGAGTCTCTCAACATGATGTCTCATCTCAGTCTCAAAGATGAACAAGGGCTCGCACCTCATATTTCTCCATCTCAGAGAAATATACACTACAAGGGCTTTCACCTCATATTTCTCTGTCTCAGAGAAATATACACTACAAGGGCTTTCACCTCATATTTCTCCATCTCAAAGAAATATACACTACAAGGGATTTCACCTCATACTTCTCTGCCATAGAGAAATATACACTACAAGAGCTTTCACCTCATACTTCTCCGTCACAGAGAAATATACACTACAAGGGCTTTCACCTCATACTTCTCCATCACAGAGAAATATGAATTACAACAGATCTTCATGATGATGTGATTCCCTCTGAAGCTCCAAGTACTTGCATCAACCTCCTGACCTCCACATCCAAGGTTGCCTCTATTGGTTTGTCAGAATCCCTCTGAATGTTATTTCCTCCTCTTTGAAGAAACTGATTGCAATGACAATCTGTATGGATTCTTCCTCTTCGACAGATGTCTCCAGCCACCAACTCAGTCCCTTGGCTACAAGCTATGTCTCCATTCCTCAGCCTGCATGACTTCCTCATAGGATGCATCAAGCTCTTCCTCCCTTGAATGCAATCTCTTATGCTTCTCGGTCCATCCTGAAATCATTTTAGATAGTTTAATAATAGTTCATAGAACTAAACTATCCCGAAGATAAATACCAATGCTAGAAGCATACATGATTCACTATCCCGATGTTATAGCATGAATTAATAACTACATAAAATTTATTCAAAGGTATAGACATAAAATACTTATCTCTTTAATAACACTCTTCAAATCTATTTCAAGTGTTTCCAATTTTTCTTGTGCATCCTTGTTGAAAGACCCAATTAACATGTGATTCTAGTATGTTGACTCCTAGGTATGTGCAGCATCATCATGGAAAAAATAGGCCCTTAAGTGGCAATGAAAATTCAGAAAAATCAGAGTTAGGCAACTTGACATAAAAATTTGAATAAGTTATCTATATTATTTAAAAAATATGTAAGAATAGAATCTGTGGAAAATTGAATGTAGTTTCTAAAATACTAAGTTTATTTTATTTTTTTAAAGTCTATTTGGTGAAAATTTGAAATGTCAATGCAGTAGTACTTAAATTTTAGGGAAAAAATAAGAAGTAGGTGTCTGTCTGACCACCCTAACCACAATAAAATGATAATATTTTTTTATAATATTTTAGCTATAAGTAGAGGACTCATGTCCGGATGTGACGCATATTTTTTGTAATTTTTTCCAAGTAAGTAATTAATTATGAATTTTTAATTACAACTTTTAAAAAATATAAAACTTGTATAACCGACCACCTTAACTCTTAATAAACTTCATGAAATTCATTTTATTTTTTAATCCTATAGTATACTTAAGCATAGAATGTGACACATATT
>VDFB02105785.1:581212620-581242432 GCA_007258455.2 Sequoia sempervirens
TGATGTATAGCTCACAATTGCCTGTACATAAAAATGACAAGTACATATGAAACTATGAATCTATGTCAGTGTATGCATAATCAATAAAATATCTTATAAATTTTAATTCAATCAAATTTGAGTTCAATTACCTTTCCCTTATCTAACACTGTGCCTCCATAATCTGGAGAGCATCGCACCTCGCTCGCACTAGGTGTTTCCTACAAGCAGAGAGTAAGATAAACATATAAGTTAATAAATAATTTCATTATTGACAATTCAAATGACAAGCAAATATATAGTAAAAAAAATGTAAATGAGTGAGTGTGAAAATACATACTCTGTGTGTGTCGAGGCCAAATGAAATGGCCCTAAGGGTGCTATCAGTCACTTGTGTGAGCTCCTCCTCAAACATTAACAGTTAAATAGACCATGTAAATAAATATTAGTACTTGATACTATCTCTTATTAATATTCAATTAGAAAAAAATGCAAGTTATGAATTTACACCTTAAATTTTACCTGTGTAACTACTCCAATGTCCACCTCTCTAGCAGGAGAGGACTCTGTAGGGTGTGCTCCACTCCCCTGCGTGTGATCTACTATAATCTCCACATCCTGGATGTCATAATCAGAAGTGTCTAATGGATGCTCAGGGGGTTGTACAATAGGACCCAAGCATATTTGCTGGCACGTATTGCAAATATGTGGACCTGAGGAGGATGATGCAACAACACTAGATCCATCGCCAAGATCACTAGACTGTGGCTGAGCTACTGAAGAAGCATGGGAAACCAAAAGACCACTCAAAGAGTGAATGGCCTAGATAGTTTGTGTGGCTGCATCCTCTGTAATATCTAGATGTTGTACTGGAGGTGGCAGAGGAAGGGGAGGATGGGGAACATGTGGGCGCCTAACTACTCTAGCTACCCCTGGACTATCCTGAGGCATACCTCTACCAACGCCTTGGAAGGGTTTAATGTCAAAGTAATTGACATGATGCTAACAAAAACTCAACATATATTTTTTTAATAAAGTAAAAAGGTACTTCACGATTATTGTTGGGTGGTTTATCAAAAACCATACACCAACGATCCCAAAAGTTATTTGCTATGCCCCTATGTTGCACCATTTTATAGAAAGTTGTGGTTTGTTAACATTAACTGGCCAACCAGTGCTGGGGTTAATAAATACAGAGGCTATTTGGGCTTCTGTTATTTGGAGATCTTTCACATCATCATAAGACAATCCACATGTATAATATTGCCTCATGGTTTCTTGCAACGAATGAAAGGCATTATGTTGGGTGGAGAGGGTTTCTACATTTGTAATTATTCCTGTCAATGTGTTTGACATATGGGATAATCAAGGGATTTTCTTATAAACATCACAAATGCTCCTCAATTGCTCCAATTTTTCATGAATTAAGTCTTCAATTGATGGCTATGGAGGTGGTGGAGCATTTGGCATTTTTGCATTTTGATTCTCAACTAGTGGATTTTCATTCTCAACTGGTGGAATTTGTGCATTCTCATTTTCGGCAGCCATAATGCCTGATTAAAGTTAAAAAATAATTAATCTAAAATTAGACAATATAAATGAAACACTATTTTTAAATCAAAATCTATTAAAAAAATTCATTTTTTTATCAAAATCCATTATGAACTCAATTGTTTCATAAAAATTCAATCAAAAACCCTATTTTGAAAAAAAATCCACAAAAAACATTCATTTTTTTATCAAAATCCATTCTAAATTCAAAATTTTCATAAAATTCAATCAAAAACCCTATTGTGAAAAAAAATCCACAAAAACATTCATTTTTTTATCAAAATCTATTCTAAACTCAATTTTTTCACAAAAATTCAATCAAAAACCCTATTTTCACAAAAAACCATATGAAATTATTCAAATCTAAATAAAAATTGAATCAAATTAAATAAAAATAAAAAATCTTACCTTCCCAAATCGGATATCCGTTAAGCGAAGAATGGATGCACTGTGCGCCCACGGGTACTTCACTACCAAATGAGTTCAAAACAACGACACATTTTTTATATATGCTTTTTGCAAATCAGATATCTGATTTGAAAAAACTAGGTTTGGTGTTTGGTATGGTGACACCTGAGCCTAAAAAAAATTCAACATGTTCTTTTCACGTTTTTCGGTCGATGAAAGACATGTTTTCTTCCTCATTGCCACTTTTTGGCCCACCATTATCCTGCACATACCCTCCTCCAGGTAGTAATGGTGTTAGCAACAAGGATCCTCATAGAGTGAAGAATCATCAACACTAATGACCATACACAGGTCAATCTTCATGTCCAAATCAGGTCCACACATACAATGACAATAACACGTCTGAGCTTTTGCCTTCTACACACTGATATTTCTTCCTTGTCTTTTATCGTGAGATTTTCCCAAAGAAATCGATACTCTAAATATACTGCTTGACCCAATAATCTAACTTGGCACCAAAAGCACGACTCTTTGGTTGTATTCGCACTGGCCACGACTATGTAGAAAGGGACAATAAGAATAACCCCATGACTCCTTTAAAATGAATGGATGTTATGAGCAATGACACCAAACAAATAACCGAGTCTTGTCTTTGTCGATTTGTATTCCTTTAAGGATTCTTGGGCCTCAAATTCCACTGACAACTTTCGGGCTAAAGGCGAATTCCATGAGATGTAACAAATATCTCCCTCAATATGCTTGACCCACTTCAGGAGCCACCAACTCAGTCCCAACAGCGAGAAAGGACTCACCACAAACTAGCAAAGGTCTCGTATCATACAACTTCAATAATATATGTGTTGCCCGATAAATACAACCATTCTTGTGTGGTGTGGTAGGTTATTGAAGTTTCAGTGGCAAAGGAAGAGTAATACCAATATTAATTCTTCATTCAATAGCTTGATATATGCAATGAGTGACAACCTTTGATACACCTTGTTAACTTTCATAGAATGATTCTTCACCTGAATGAGCCTAACACAAATCTTAGTAAATTATGTCCCTATTACTCCTATGTACTATCTTCATTTTTAACAGAGACCTGATACTCTTACTGTGCCATTGACTTCTGGATGAAAGTATTTAATTTTCCTCTTGAATCGACACATCCTCATAAACTTGGTGCTTCAGCTCCTTGCACAAGGGGTGAGACTAAATGCCACAACTTCTCTGTTTACCTTTCCTGTCAATATTGTTTATTCACTGTTCTTAGAATGAATCGATACTTTGGGTATTCTCCATATAATAGCGATCTTAGTCAGTAATATTAAATCCCCAATAATATTTTTCTTTTAAATCTGATCAATACTTCCTTTAAACCCGCTCTGATACCATGTTAGTTTTAGATCAGAAATGTAAGCAATTAAAAAAATGCAACACATAAGATAGTTTACCTTGGGAAAACCCTCATTCTCAAGGGAGAGAAACCCAGCCAAAATGTATCTCTTATATATTTAATCAAGAGAGCAGAAATCTACTTAGAACTGGGCCAAAATCTAGGCCAATCTGATATAATGAAACACAACACCTCTCCTAGATGCGAATACACAATTTCTATGAATTCTCTTTGATATTGATCTACTCCAAGAAAATGATGATCTACTATAGATATGCAAACTCCTTGATAAGTGTGAATTGACTTGAGAACGAATTAATTGATTATCAAATGGATGATCATCTCCTTCTATATATACAATGCAAGGAGACTCTTCACAATCAAGGCGACTCTTCACTTGGTCCGCCTCTTAAAGAAAATAAAATATTAATTATAATAAGGCCGACTTTCCTTAACAATTATTTGTTTAATATTTAATATTCTCAAATTAGAGAGAAAGATATCTCCCGCCGCTATTACATCAACACTTCACACCATACTTTAGTCTACATATATAGATGGGTGATCCCACAATAGTTGTTTACAATTTTTGACCAAATTGGACACTGAAATTATTATTTTTTAGCTAAATCTTCACATTCAGGCACCTATAGCAGCTAAACCGTGAGGAATTTGAAGATGATGCAAACTAGAGTCTCGTCACATTTTTTCTGTAGATTCTAAAAATATTTTTTTCAAAATTTTTGGAATCAGATTGCACTTCTTTTTCCATCTCCCATGAAAACTAGTTTTTTTTTTTCAGAAAACAAGATTTTTAAAAAGTGATGCACATTGTATAATGCATAATTTATTTTTTTTCCATGAAGGATAAAATTCTAATTCTTTTGAATTTAGATTTGTAACTCCGATATCTAGTGCTTCCACTTGGTTAGATAGTTTTTTATTGAATACTTTTTCTTTAATCAAGTTTTGAAGTCAAACCAATAACAATTCAGACATAGTGTGATCGTAGAATGCATAACATTTTTTGTATATATCGAAATTCAATTATTTTTTTGTTGGATCAAGGACTTTAATATCTGGTGCTCATATTTTTCATTTTTTTTTTGATAATCTGCTATTTTTCTACATGTATAGAACAAAGACCTTCATTTTTGATGAAAAACCTATATTTAGTAAAAATAAATAAACAAATACATAATAAAACCAAAACATATTAAAATTATATTAGTTGGATAGCTTGTTTCGAGGACTACCTAATTCTAGTTGGGTTTGTAAAGATTCCTCCATTTTCATCCTCAACCCGAGCTCTAAAGTGCCAAAATTTAGGTTTTTTTGTGTCTCAGGGGAGGATGAGGAATAAGGGGGGTTCGAGTGAACTACCCTTCCATAAGGGATTATTGTGGCTTCACCCAGATTGCAGTTTTCCTATAATCTAGGAAACCAATTAACTATAAAATCTATTTAAGTGGGGTGAGTACAACTCACGTAACCCACTAACAATACTATTTAATATGAGTTGTTCATTTAACCAACTCATTTACATATAATAATATTACCACATCGTAATTTATTAATAACCATGTGAACACAAATTTCCAACATTCCCCCCCTTAGTGTGAACATGGTACGAACTCACACCCTTCATCTGTAGTACACTCATCCGCATGGCATGTCCAACTGACTCATGACCTTGATCCAAAAGAAAGGCTCTCTCCTTATATGGTTTTAAACAGTCTTACCACAAACCTTGATGTGAACAGGAACCTCCACCATTTGTCCACCTCATGTGGTTTTCTAGATCTTCCCACAAACCCTTTCAAGATCCATGAACTGCATTACTTTGGTGCTTTTGTTCGCCACTATGCTTGTACATCAGGGAAGTTATATGGAAATCAACATATATATCACAAATATGAAAAACCCATACTAGGAAAGGTTTCACATTACATTTCATAAGAACACAATGTTCTTAATTGTAGCCACTGTTATTGATCGCTACCACTCAATCTTGAACAACATAGACAACCGCCATTGCCACTGGAAGTTTCCCTTGACTTTAATCATTTTGGCATGAAATGGGAAATGGAACATTGGTTATTATTCCCCCTCACAATGTGAAATTCCATTTTTTCACACAAACAGGAATACTGAAAAGAAAATCATACCATACTGCATACTACTGTCTGGATCTAGCTGTCTGGATCTTGTTGCACATAGCCATTATTGCCAGTGAACGTATTCAATAGTCGACCATCTTCCAATGAAGTACGACACTCAAAGGATCTCCGCAATCAAAGGATCTTTGCAGTCATCTGCTCTCCAATATGATCGTTTTTCAGCATTCACACACCAAACTAAAAAGCAGAAAAAAAAACACACTACACAATAGAAAATAAAATGCCACCATAGCTCTATGCGACCTTGTCGTTGGTGACTGACAAGAGGTCATTGATTGACCTCCAACCTCTGATGCCTCTATCCTCTAGTTGAGTTTTCTAATTAGCAATTTTGAATTTGAGGCTTAATTTTATAATGGCCCCCCTTAATATGGACGTCACGTACAAGGGAAAATGCGTCCATTTACAATTGAAACAAAAAATATTTTTTATTTCTTTTTGACACTTATACATTTCAATGACAAAAACAATAGGTAACTCTTGAAAATAGACCCTACTTTAAACAATTTGACTTAAAGACTATGACATAATATCTTTATAAGAACTAATGAGACACTAAACTAGAAAGAGATTATAATAACAATTTAACTTCCAATCTATAGAAATAGACTTTAGAAACTAAACTAAAAAACTCAACCAACTTAACTTTAATTTCTAATATAATTAGAAATTAAATCGACTAAAACACAACTTTACACATATACGTTGAAGATGGAGAAGAATCATATCTCAGATCAAACACACAAACCCTTTGGTCCAATAATAGACCCTGCAAGTAAATATCCAGTAATAACTAGCTGCTTGTCATGTGGATTCTCTTCGTCCTCATGGGCTCGACGTGCATTGAACAAATTGATAGTAACCATGAGAGCCACACTCATCTTGAAGAGCTCGCTTGCTTCAAAACTCCGGTCAAAACAATAAAGGCATTGATTGGTGGTTTGTTCACCAAGGTACGCAGATTTATGTCAATTTGAAATGAAATGTTTCCATCAGAATTCATTCACACGTTTCAAATGATTTCCCCTTCTCAGATCGGTGGATCCTTCATAGAGTGATCGCTCGCCTTGCACACTGGTCGTGCATCCTTCACAGAGTAACTATGCCTACCCTTAATGCCCGTGATACGTCAGCCAACAATGGATGTTTCGGCATACTCTCTTGGATTAGATGAAGCTGTAAAGATGATTTCAACTAATTGGATGCCCGAGTAACATCATCTTCTGTAACTCGATAAATCAGCTTGCAGATCTCGTGTATTATAACATGTGATAAATCATCCAAACCATCTGGCTTCGCTTTGGCATAAAGGATCCTCAAAACTTGTCTAGCCGACGAAAATGTTCACCAACACCACTACACCATTTTTTCCATTTTTGACATCTACAACTACTTAAATTTTGTATATTTTCTTCCCAAATGTACTGCCAAATATGAAAGAATCTAATTTTCACACTTAGAATGGCCGCATCCACATTTCACTCTTCCACACAATGTACTTCATAGGATACGCTCTGATACCATATTGTGAATTTGGACAGAGACAAGAAGAAGCCTAAAAATTTACATTAAAAAATAATACGTGCTACTCTTCACTTCACACCATACTTTAGTCTACAGATATAGATTGTAGTTTTCCTATAATCTAGGAAACCACAACTATAAAATCTATTTAAGTGGGGTGAGTACAACTCACATAACCCACTAACAATACTATTTAATATGATTTGTTCATTTAGCTAACTCATTTGTTCATTCAACCAACTCATTTACATATAGTAATATTACCACATCGTAATTTATCAATAATCATGTGAACAAAAATTTCCAACACTATCATTCTTGTAGGTGACTTGGCACAATTTCCCCTATTATAGACAAACCAATCTATGATCCCACTTAGATGCTATATTCCCATGGGAACAATTCACTACAATTGTTAGGTTGCAATTTTTTTCGTCAACAAGGTGACTCTCACACTCAAATTTGCTTTTGCTGCACATTGCAACACATCTGTAATGCAGAACCAGTTGAAGAAGATTGGGAATTACTAATGAATCACACAAACAAACATCTATCAAACAATGAACATAAATATTTTGACCAGTCAATGCACCTATTTTCTACAAATGATTTGGTAGGGATACATAACAAAAAAGTGCTCAAACTACTAAATATTCCTATTGCACTTAGTGTTGCAATACAAATACATGTAAAATCAAATATTGATAATGATGTTGAACAACTTCCAAAAGAGGTTCTACTATGTAGAGGCCAACAAGTCATGTTAATAACTAACTTGGATTCAAACAGGGCTTGTAAATGGGTCTCTTGGATAATTACTAGAAATTATGTACATGGTTGGTTCTAAACCATCAGATTTACCTTCATGCGTAGTTGTGCGATTTGATAATTACAATGGCCCACCATGGAACATAGATGACCCAAAAAATATACTTATAATGCCCATATCTCTAGGTAATAATAAAAAAATACCACTATGCATGGCATGGGCTGTTACCATACATAAATCTCAAGGACTAACCCTTAACAAAGCAACAGTCAATATTGGTAAAGTAGAAAGGTAAGGGTTAACTTTTACAGCTAGGCCTAGAGTCGAATCAATAAAGGATCTTCAAATAGAACCATTGTTCTCCTTCGATCGACAGTCATGAATGAAAAAAAATCCATATAAGAAAAAGGGAAGAGTCTCGACTACATCTACTCTCATTATAATGGGTTTAGGTACACAATTGTTAAGGAAACCTTCCCTACAAAGACTTTCATTTTATTCTCCTTTTTTTCATATTTGTTTTGTATGATTTACAAAAATAACTACTAACATAGTATATTCACTACTTCATGATTTATAGGTGCATGCTTCACATTTGTACGTTTTTACATCGAGCAATTTTCCCATGTTATTAACATTCTATTATCTCACATATAATTCCTCTTCTTCACACAAACTTCTTTTCTCCACAATTTCTACCCTTTTACATAACACCAAACTTATAGTTATACTATAAATCGACTAACTTTTTGTTTCAATATGTAGACACAAAATAAATGCACCATAAAGCTTTTCCAGACTCTTTTGTGCAAACAGAATGCATCATTCACTAAAATTCTTCAATATTTATATTATTACAAATCTTATCTTCCATTTACTACAAGGAAAACTGTAAGACAAATATTTTTAAAACTTTTTTGAGAATATTGTTATATTGCAAATTTACATATACAGTAAAAAAATACCAGTTTTTCTATCCACGTATCCCCTATAAAGAATGTCGACATTGTCTCACAACGAAACAAGGAATAAGAAAATAAGTTTAATCTTCAAGCCAGTCCAAACTAAAGTGTGGTTCCACAATTTCAAATTTCAGCTCGGGAATAGAAATGTTCTTGGCTTTCATCCACTGCTTTCCAATCTTCTCATCACAGGTGACAAGCTTCAGGGAACGTAGTTCACAAACAGTTGTGGGTAACCTTGTCAAACGAGAACATCCCCTCATATCAAACTCAATCAGTTCAAACGAGAACACCCCCTCATATCAAACTCAATTAGTTTCTTTAGTTGCCCTATTTCTTTTGGAAGTACTTTCAAGCGTTCACATACTGAAATGTCCAGATACTCCAACTGTTCAAGTTTTCCAATTGATGCTGGAAGCTCTTTCAGTCCTAGTAATGCCGATAACCTTAATATTTTTAGATGGCTCATATTTCCAAGATCATATGGTAAATTCTAAAGCAGATGGTAGTTGGTAATAGACCATGACAGAGCAAAGGGCATATCGCAGATTTCAAGAGGCAACTCTTCCAAATCACTGCTGTGGTCCAGGTTAAAATCTTGTAGCTTGGTTGTGTCGAATGCGGATATATTTCCAAATCCTTAACATTAGCTGTAAGTTTTGTATTTCTTCAGTGCTCTGTTTCTCAACAAGGGGTGAAATCAACCTCTCCAAATGGACACTCTTGAGTTGAGGGAGTGAAGATAAGACATATAGACCTTTCACTGTTGCCTTCTTTGTACAGAAATTGAATACCATCAAATTTTTTAGTTTTTTCATGGATTTCAAAAACGGGGGAAGAAATTATTCTCTCGAAGTAAAGAGTAACAACAGAGCCTTTGTCTCGGGAAAATCAATATCAGGCGTGTGATTTTCCTCCACAGGTTCTACAATTAATAAATCACAAAGGAAATCCAGTTAGAACAATTTGATAGGTCTGGAGTGACTTCATACATAGGGATCATAGAGGGTTAAAAATTATAGGAATAAAGGGAGGAGTTGGGGTTCTAGCTAGCTGGAATCTATAGACAGTAACTTAGCCCCTAATGAAGGGGCATTTCTTGCTTTTCTATTAAAACTCTGGCAATAGATGCCTCAAGAGAGCTATAAATACAGAAGGGGAAATTCATTTTTATGTTATGTAAATCAAGATTTTTTGTTTTTTTTTTGATAAATAAGGGGTCGAAGCTGAGAAGATTGTATTAAAATTAAAAGTATAAGGATTTACAAGACTTGAAGCCTCAACAGAAGATAAAACAAACATAATCATGACTTAAATTTCTCTTGCTCTTAGTAACTCCACAAATAAGAATTCTTTAGGCATCAAATTCATTGAAAGTGTGACCAAACTAACTTCAACCCGCAAAATCAGCTAAGCAAGCATGGGTCCTGTAAAGAAGAGGAGGAGGAACAACACATATATAGTTAATGTTGAATCACAGCGGGTGACCTACTCTTGTGATGATGGTGCATCAACATCATCCTCTGCCTCGCCTTTTGACAATTAAAGCCATTATGCATCAGAGAAAGCATCACGATGCTGGGAATAATCAAGTAACATTGTATACAGGGACCATGGACCATTTGAATCTGCAAGATGGCAGCAGGGAAAGCATTTTTAAAGCAACCATGACAAGTAATAAAGTTATTC
Organism: Sequoia sempervirens; assembly: GCA_007258455.2. NCBI lineage: Eukaryota > Viridiplantae > Streptophyta > Pinopsida > Cupressales > Cupressaceae > Sequoia > Sequoia sempervirens. The sequence continues at coordinate 581,223,079 of VDFB02105785.1, forward strand.
CTCAATACACTTCTTCCTTTCCTTCAGTGCAAACAGTTTCTCAGCACATGTACAGGGAAGATGAACCCCATAGTGTATTAAGCAATTTCAACAATACTGATGTGCCTGCTGATCAACTCTTTGTAGATAGATTCAATGAACTAAATGGAAGTTCAAATACTAAACAACAGCTTCAACCATAGACTAGTGTGAATCAAGCAGAGGAATAAGTAAGAATATAATTGTTTATATCTACATTTGAGTATGATATATCACATGAGCATTTTAGCCACCTCCTTCCAACATCTTGTTAAGTTGTCCCTCGTGAATCCATTTTAGAAATTGGAAAGTTTCTTGCTACTCTTGATGAATTATTTTTTACTTCATGGTCATGAATTTTGACCATATTTTTTAGTTTGATTCCCTCCATTTTTAGCCTCGTGGCCATGGTAATCAAATCCTTTGAGACTCTAAAAGAAATACCTCTAATATGAACAATTCCCCTGTACCATGAATTTGTGAATTCTCTTGAAAGAACAGGGTCATGGCCTTTGAGGGCTTCGAGTAGGCATGAGAAATCCCGTGCTCAGAATATCTTAGACCTCCACATTATTTGAATTTTATCACAACTAGAAGGCTTAACTCTATTTAATTTTCTCACATGGCAACCTTTTGGTTCTTTTGCCTATAACTAACTATTTTTGTTTGGGCATTAATATCCCAAATATTTGTTCTCTTTAACAAATTTTGCCTACTTCTAGCACATTCCTTCAAAAAATAATTAAATCTTAGCTTACCATTCCTTTGGGGGTACTTAGTCATCATATCTCTTGTCCTTTCTTTTGTTTTCATTCGTGTCAACACTAGACATGTTAAAGTGTGGTGATTGATTCTTTTTAATGACTAGACTTAGCTTCATTGTATAATTCATCTTTAATGATTTTAGGAAGAGTTTACTTGTCATTCTAGCATTTAAGGCCCTTTATGCTTCTATCTATGTTAGCAAGAAGGTTATCAGAGGTGTTACCCTCCTTAAAAATGTGATTAGTTTTTAAAATCTCAAAGATCTTGATAATTTCTTTTGTATCTTCTATGATAAACTTGTAGAATTAGTGAAGGACAACCCTAAAATTTAACATCTCTTGATAATTGTTGAGTCTTCTTTAAAACTTGACTTAGTAATGTAATTGTTCTTGACAAAAATTATGCCTTAAAGAATTGCATAGGCTTTAGCATAATTCTTGATTTGTATCACTAAATTGTTTCTAAAAGTACCCAACAATTGACCTTTGTTATTTTTGATTAAACCTCTCCCTCCCACTTGATCCGAGTTTCCCCAAGTCAATCTATCATAGTTCTAGTTTACTCCAAGTGATGTGAGGGCTCTCAACAACATTGTTGCCATTAAATTCAAAGATATGTGATATTTGAATCCGACGACCAAACCATTGAAGTTTTGCTTGGAGGCATTATAATTTATTTTTAACTCAAAAAAATTTCACATTTTCAATTTTTTTGCAAGAATATTTGAGAGGGATGTGTTTCTTATATAAACAGTCAATGCCACATCCTCAATAAAATTAGAGACCCACTCATTTCAACAACTATTTTGTCTAGAAATTTCAATAGCCTATCTACAATATAGTAGGAAAACACAAGAAGATAATTTCTAATTATAATTTCACAAAATTCATACATACAACAATATTGAAAATTAAAGATATCAAGTTTGTACAATCTATTTTGTTGTTTGAGTAATTCTTTTTATTTGATTATGTTGTCATTTTTGAAATTTGATTAAAAGTTATTTGCATTTGGAAGAATCTAATCTATATTTACAAAAAATGAGTCCATCCTAATCCGCTAAGTACACAAAAATAATTAATCTAATCTGACCATTATGAATTTACAAACCATAGACCGTTTATGCATTGAACTTGCCAAAATAATTAATCATGATCTCTTATATTGATTTTTGATAGTGAATAATAAATCCATTTGAAAATTATACATGAAATTTTCAAAATTCATGATATCAATATACATAATTTTTTAATTTTGATAATGTGACAATTTATAACATTCTCATTATACTCCATTCTCATTTTAAAAATGAATCATAGAATATAATCCAAAATTTCAAATATTAAAAACCATCGCAAAATCAAATATATTATTATTATAAAAAAATATCAACATTGTCTAACAAAGAAACAAGGAATAATAAAATAAGTAGTGTTTGGGGATGGGGATGGGGATGCGAGATGACAGGGGACGTGTTTCACGGACACGGGGACAGGGTCTAAGTTTGTTGGTGGTGGGGGCATGGCAGGGGGCGGTGGCGGGGGTTCAGCTTTATGATATCATGAAGAAGGTGCAGTTGTTGGTCGATCATTGATTTTAGCTTCAGAGATTGGTTCTTTTTGTGCGAATTCTCAAGACCTTCCTTGCCCATGTGACAAAGCCTCTTTAACCAGGGCTCCATGTCACTATCCACCATTGCCTTCGCATCTCCCACCTCATTGTGACTCTCCAGCACATATAAAGTGTTCAATTTGCTTCGTTCTACAATCACTCGGGTTCCTTTTGTCACTTTCCATCTACTCAGTTCAAAAGTGACTCCACATCCTTGAGAACTCAATTTCCCAACTAAAATTGAATTATGTTTTAGTTGAGGGACATACCTGACATCCCTTAACAACCAACTTTTTCCATTTGTTAGTTTCAACAAAAATCTCCTATGCCAACAATATCAAGAGATTTATTATCTGCAAGAAGTACCTTACCAAAAACACCATTTTGAAAGGTTATGAAAAATTCCTTACAAGAAGTACCATGAAACGAAGCTCCCGTATCTAGCACCCAAGCATTTGTTTCAATTTCTTCTTCGGTTAACAGAAGTACACTATCTTCCATATCTGCTCCTTGGCTCTAACCGAGCTCTGATACTAATTTTGGAGCATTAAAGGAGCAGATAAAAACAAGAATTACAAGTCACACAACATAACATAACATCATAACAACATAACACGAGTTTTAACGTGGTTCACCATAAATGGCTACGTCCACCAGGAAAGCAGGGAATAATCTTATATTAACCAATGATCCAATACAATACATGAACTATGCACATATACTTATACATTCATATTCAACTATGAACTGAAGTGTTGGGAGAAGATGAAAGGTCGAATGACCGTTGGGCTTCACATCCCAACAACCATCACTTTTTGCAAGCACCTGCAATTCAAAAAATGTATAAGAAAATTTATACGTAGACTTTGAAGGATAACGAATCTAAATAATAAAAAATTAATTGATTTAACATTAAACTCACAAAAAACAATGATATTTACAAAAGTCCATACCTCCTGCATCAAATTTGCATTTTTATCACCTGAAATTGATGTTTGTTCAATAGTCCAGAAGCAGAAAAGTGACAGAGCATCCTTTGAGCCCAACAATGGTAGTTGATAGAGTTGTGTAGAGGGGTTTGTGGGTATGGTGGACTTGTCTCTGGTAGTTATGAGTGTCTTGTATCCTGTACCTTCCAATAATAATTTTTCCAAACTTTGTTTAGACCAAACATCATCCAAAATTATCAGAGTTGGCTTGGATTGACTCAAAATCAACTGGTGTAGCTCTATATGTACATCTTCCACATCCTTAAACTCTGGTCTTTCCCTTCCAGCTATCTTCCCCAAAATAGTCTCTAATAACCCTTTTAGGTCTAGGGATTGTGAGACTCTAACAAAAATCACATTGTTGTGAAAATAATTTGGAATCCATAAAAACAAGTGTGTTTTAGACTAAATATCTTGACATGCATGAAAAAATGTTCTTTAACCTAAACCATGTAGCATGGACACCCTCCACAATATAATACAAATTATGAATCTAAGTAATGCAACAAAGAAAAAATTGTTGTGATTTATATGGGAGATGCTTATACAAAAGTTTTTTTTTCCTATATTTTCAAGAGATTTCTTTTTACATCATGATATCTTAAATAAATAGGATAATTAGTTAAACTTAAATATATGAATTTATGTTCAAAAATTACAATGATCAAATAATCAATGATAATTTTACATTTCATCAATGCATAAAATAATAAATAGATGTCTTGTATTAAATAACAAAAAATTATCATCAGCTCTTAAATTATTTGATATTTAAAAATATTTTTTTATAATTAAAATATTTTCATGGAAATCAAAATATAAGAAAACGAGCATCTACTCAACCTAAAAGAGTTGATGGCAATTAAGCAAGAAGTGACATTTCTTATATAAGGTATATCCCAAAGTATTAAACAAAAACTTGGAGCCTAATGCTTCTTGAAGCAAAATAACATATGTCAATCATATTGGCTTTACAGGAAGAGACCAATTAACATATTGTTAGTGTAGATCATTATAGAATTAATGTAATGTTTGTGTAGTGGTAGAGATTGGAGCAAAGAGTTTTTTTTAATAATAACACTTATGTGTAACTGATCTATTTTTGGGATTAGGGAGACAATTATTATCCACATGTTATTTTTAGAGTTAGATAGTCAAAATATATTTTTTTACTCATTAATACCTTTAGATTGTATTGAGGAATATATTGGTTTATATTAGAAAGAAAAGAGTATGCTATTTGTTATTTTTTTTTTTACTCAATGTGTCTTCTATATTTTCGTTCTACAAGTTTTATTATATGTCGTTGGTGTACTAATCAACATTAGTTGTACGGGCTTGTATTATCACCCATAAGTATCTTAAGGATGTTAACACTTTTGATGTTCCTCACTTCCCTTTAGAGGGAAGGGGATCTATGATTTGGCATACTCTAAAATCAGGGGCTCAGTTGGTTAAGAATGGGCTATTTTGGATCTGTCATATGAGTTTTCAGGATTTTTTTTAGTGGGATTCTTGGGATGGGAATCCTCCTATCCTTTCTACTTATCCTCACCTCCAACCTCTTTGTGATCATTTTACTGCTGCGGGTTGGAATGTGATTGAGCATAATAAAACTATTCAGAATTATGGGTTGGCTGCTAGTCTTATATTTTTGCCTCATGTGAATGCAATACCTTGGTGGGCATGATGTCTTGGTTTGGGGTGAAAGTGATTTTTCTAGTGAGTACTCTATTTGTGCAGGTTATGGTGAGTTGGTTAGGCAATTTTTTGGGGACACTGAGGTTCCTTGGTGGAAACACATGTGGAACAAATTTTCTTGTCCCAAGTGCAATTTTTTTATGTGGTTGGTAGTCCAAAATTGGTGTCTTAAATGAGATAACTTATGCAAGCGTGGGTTCCAGGGTCCCTCAATGTGTGTTTTGTGTTGTAATAGTGAGGAGAATGTCTCTCATCTCTTCTTCCAATGTTCCTTCTCTAGGGACATATGCCACTTTTGGTGGGGTGTGTGGAACCAAGCTTGTTGGCATGTTTCCTCTTTGGTTGAGTTCTTTGCTCGGTGGGGCAAGGCCCCAATCAAGACTTCTTTTCTTCAAGTTACTTGGGCTCTTGGTCCAACCTTTATTATTTGGCATATTTGGTTGGAGAGGAATAGCAATATTTTTCAAAATGTGAAGTTGGTTGTCCAACATTTGTGGTGGAAAATTCTTCATTCTTTGGAAGAGACTATTTCGACTAAGTGTGACTTGGATGAGGGTGTGGATCCAGGAGATGTTGCCTGTTGCAATCGTCTCAATCTTCCTCTTCAGAGTGGTGTTAGGAGGGGTGCTAGCTATATCATGAGAAATAGATGTAGACATCCTCTTTGGAAGATAAATAGGGAGGGCCATTGGTGTCCTCCCCCTCAAGGTGTGTTGAAAATCAACATAGACGATTCTTCTTAGGGAAATCCTTGTCACGCTAGTATTGGAGGTGTTGGGCAGAATAGTTTTGGGACTGTTTAGTTTATCTTTTTTGTTTATAAGGGTCTACATACTAACAATGTGATGGAGGCTCTTGCCATTTTATATGTTGTAGAGCATGATTGCGCTCTTGGGTGGAGAAGGATCATTTGTGAATCTGATTCTTAGGCGGTGGTGACATTGTTGAAGAGGCAACAAGTAGAGGATGTCAATTTTGATTATAAAAAAGATTCTTAATATGTGTGCTTCCTTGGATTCTGTTACTTTCTGTCACATTCCTAGAGAATGGAATGGAGTTGCGAATTGTTTGGTCAAATGGGCCTCCAATCATCTACAAAATTGAAACATTGTGGATAGGGGTCAATAATCCCCAAATTTGTCTCAAAAGTTGGACCACTTAGTGGAGATTGACAAAAATTTGTAATTCCCTTGCTTTGTACTTTTTTGTTTTAGTTTGAATAAATTTTTACTCCTCTTTTAGTTAAAAAAATTATCCCCTATTGTTGCATTTATTTTAAATTTTATATTGAGCTATCTAGATGTAAAATCAAAATGAATTTCTACATTATTTTACATTAACAATGTAGTTCTTTATAAACAAAGGTTCGATTCAATTTGTTGGAGAGGGGAAAGATTATATGTAATGTTTTTTATTTTGATACAATAAGACAATATATTATATTGGCTACATGTTTTTAGAGTGTTTCTCTATTTTGAATTCATTTTTTCTTGTCTTAGTTTCCAATTTGAATATAAGTTGCAAGATTAGTATATCCTTTTTGAAGATTAATCTAAAGGAAGATATGTTCATTTGGATCATTTTGGTATTAGAGCATCTAAATATGCTTGAAGTAGAAAGTTTATGAGATGGCTTTAGTTATTATATAGAAGAGTTTTGAATAGCTCATAGGAGATGTATGTCTATGGTTGTGGATGCAAAGATGTAGTTGTGTCTTAATTCACAAATAAGAGGATAACAAAACTAGAAGAAGAAATAAGACAGTAGAAGAGGTAGAGTCCAACAAAAGGAAATGAAAAGAAGGTATGAAAAATGGAGTTTGAGTTGGAATAATTATTGTGGATGTTGGAGTGGTCCAAGGTAAGCAATAATGGGAAGCAAAGAAAAATATAATTAAAATAGGCATTTAAGAAATGTGAGAAGGTGAAGATAATTCATGAGAATAAATACTCACCATGTTAGCAAGATTTATTTTTAGAGAGAAAAAAAGCAGTGTCTAGGATTAGCCAAGGGATGGAATTGCTACAAAAAAGAATGACTAAATCTCTCAAGGAGTTGGTATAGTTACTAGTAGATGGAAGGCCCTTAAATGTGCTTTGCAAAGAATTTGAGGGAGAGGAGATAAATGAAGGGAATGAAAATGTTTTGTTATCTTGAAGAAGGTGAAATATTAATGATCACCATCGAAAATAAGATTTACAAGATTACAATGAAGAAGAATGTAGCCTATCACTAGAGGTTTCCCAAGATGTTGCAATTATGTAAGTAGCCCACATTAAGGATGAATAGGTAGCAGAGATGGAGACCTTTGAAAGCCTCATATTTGATGAATTCATATTGAATTAGAGAACACAATAGAGAAGGATTAGCCAAAGGGATGTCTTGAAAATCTTCTAATCAAACAAAAGACAAAAGAAGACCCTCTCTATTTTGAAGAAAAATAAGAATAATTGAAAGAAAATATGTTTTCTATAACTTCTTGTGTAGTATTGTAAATAAGAAAACCCAAAAATTTAAAATACCTAGATAGATTTTTAAATAAAGGCTTAAAAAATTCATAAAATAATTTAGAAGAGACATACCTTTAACTTGGAGATCATCTCATAGAGCCAATGCAAGAGTGGTCTTCCCACCACCTACCATACCATGCACACCAACGACCAATACCTGGCTATGAAACAAATGCCCCTTCAAATCCCCAATACATCTCTCCAACCCCACATAAAATTGAGGCTTTTCATAAACACTATCATCATGAGAGCGCGTGAAATCATTCATCATTTCACACCTGTCAAGAAAATCCGAGCTTGTTTGTTGAAAGTGGTAAATGATATCTAGTCTTTCCAGAGCTATTTAATGATTTAAGAAATCAAGAAGCGGCAAGTAGAAAACATGGCGGTATTGATAAAACATGCACAAAATGGTATGGGGTTCAAAGTTAGTGTCTTGCTTGTCGTCTAAGTTCTTCCAGCTGTGCCTCCGTAGAAGCAACTTTTTGAGCAGTTTGTTTAATTTATGTAAGGAAAATATTAGTACAAAACAAATTTTATAAATTAAAACAATAATTTTTGCTCACGAAAATTATCATGATAACCCATTTACTTTTATATTCTTTTACTAATTTTGTAGATAAAAGACTTGTAAAGGTGAAATTTGCATTTTTATTTGATTTTATGTTTATTTTAAAATATTTGAAGGGTAGTTTATTTTTATACTTTCGAGAATCTTTTTGTAACTTTTTGACAAATTTGTCTTCCTTTAGATCTGATCCATATTCTGAATCAAGGTCATCTCAAGCTTCTTAGACACTTTGAATGTCACCTCTTTCCTTACAAATTTGTCATTCTCAATTCTCATTTCATATGCAGTTAGAATTCCATGTAACTTATCCATAGTTAGAGTATTCAATCTTTAGTTTCTTCAAAAATAGAAACCTTTGAATCAAACTTTTGGGGAAGATATCGAAGTACCTTTTTCACAATCATACCTTCTTTCAGTTCTCCACTAGGACCTCTAATAGAGTTGATGACCTCATCAACCCAGAGTAGGACATTTGTGACAATGTCTTCCTCTTCCTTCATTTTCAAACTTTCAAATTGACCTCAATGAGCTCATAGCTTTTCTTGTTTGAGCTTATCATTACCTTCATAGAGTTGTGTAACTTACTCCATACTTCCTTCATTGTCTTGCAATGCATGATGTTTACAAGTTACTCAAAGCTAGAAAACCATATAAAATAGGGACAGGTGCATGAAGTTGATCGTACTTTTGTGGCCAAATGGGATTTTTTTTTGGGAAAGACATAACGCGCTCACGTTATAACGCGCTCACGTTATAACGCGAGTGCGTCATGTGATTTTAAAAGAAAAAAAAAAGGTGAAATGTGTATCATTTGCTTTTTACTATTTCTCAGCTCTGCCCACGGCCAAAAACCCTCACTTTTGCGCTCGCGTTCTAGGAGGAAGGATCTCTACAAATTTCATCAAGAATAGTTGGATTTTGTTTGCAAATATGGCGCCACGACGACAAAGAGATGCGGGAGGTAAGTATTGTTTGCTATTTGTTAGTTTGAAATTGATTTTGTTTGTTTTAGGTTAGATTTGATTGTTTTTTTTAAAAATTGAAGGAAATCCTACAAATCCTCAACAAGAAGAGGAGGTAAATCCTCAACAACAAAATCCTCAACAAAATCAACCTCAACAACAAAATCAGCCTCCCCCACCATTCTCTCAATTCCCTCCTGGCACTCAAAAAAATTTGAGGAGTGAAATTGAGAACAATAGAAAACAACTTGAGGATCTTATCAGTAGGTTGAGTGATCCAAATGCTTCAACCACAGAAAGAATGCTTCTAGAAAATTCATTGAAAGAAATGTTAAAAAATGTAGATGCAATCACCCAACAAATATCCGGATGGCAAGATAGGAGGCAGACAGTCAGGGCATATTATGCAGACAAATTATCATATAAACAAGTAAAAGATTTAAAATTTACTAAAGGTGATTTGTGCTCTCTATTCACTAAACCTAAAACAAATCAAAATCTTACCCTCAATGCAAAGAGGTTTCCTATTCATTGGTGCCACCACCAAGAGATTAAGAACTATTTTTATGAAAGATGGTATATGGTCTTTGATTACCCACCGTGCAATAATTGTGAAGTCCCCCAATATTTTCTTAGGAAACTATACAGTGAGTTTGTATTGAACCAAATCCCAAATTATTTTGATATGAGGGAGTTCCAGGGGAGAGGTGGGGGTCAGCTCAGGATAGGCCCGGTGCATAGCTGAATCTTACGCGCAAGGAGACTTAACTCTCACTAGGCCGCTTGTGAGCAGATTGTGATGCCCTGCCATTGCAAAGGAGAGTGCCGACATAGAGACATTGCAGGTGATCACAACTTTGACCTGAGGTGTCATCCATCACACTAGCCCTATTGTACATCGCCATCCATGGGAGTCTTCAGGTGGTGGCCTTCGAACCCATGTGTGTCAATCTTGCGGGGCGACTTGTTCATATGACCCTACTGACACTCAAGAGGGTGCTACGTAGGATCCATATGCATCTACGGGGATGGAGAGGACGGCTAACATTTTTCATGATGCATATGGCACTGACACTCAGGTAAAATTCAGCATGTTCATTGAATTTAATTTATTAAATTTTGATTGTGAAATGCAAGATTAACTAATTTAGTTTTATTATTTTAATAAAATTGCAGGGTCATAGTGTAGAGACTAGATACATCAATCATCCACCTACTTATTTTTGCAGTACACCTATAGTGGGGTATGTAAAGTTAGTAAACAATTATAAATTTATTATATGTGTTAATAGCATTGTTTTACGAATGGTATTTTAATATGCAATTTTGGATGTTGAACAGGGTACTGTTGGAGGTTTCAAGGAAACACCTCCGAGTGCCAGTAGATTTGATCAAATGTTCACGGAGGTAATATAGAATTTAAAGAGAACTTAAGTAATGAATTCTAAGTTTAATAGATTTGTGTAGTTTATATTCATATTGTTGGTTACGTTGCATTACACATCATTCAAACTCAAAGCATTACTTCAAATTCGATAACTAATAATCAGAAATATATTTGTTTAATACTTGTACTCAAAATTTTGTTCATTAGATCTCATACATTATAAGTCATCACATGGATCGCTATTGTAACTTTTTTGTGATTGAATAAAGAGTTGTTTTATTTTCAGATGTTGGTGACAGAAACACCACCAAACGTTACGAGGGACAATGGATATTGGTGTTTCCTCCGCTTATACAATCCTTGATGGCTCTTAATAGGGAGGTATGAGGCAAATTACTAAATTTCAATTTACATTCATTGTTATAGATGAACTAGTTCTAGTGAAAAATCAAACCATTATTGATTCATAGTTTAATTCCATTTGGATGGTTTATAATAGGGCTTAAGCACCGAAAGCATATGCAAATACTCCATCGAGGAGAGTGATTGTGAGATGGCCGTAAGTGATTATTTTGTTAAATATATTCATTTTATAATGTAATTTCTATATATTAATGTCTTTACTTCTTATTGTAATAGTTGAAACTTCACCAGAGCTAAACACTAGGAGGAGCAGCAGAGCACTCCTCGAGCACAACAGAAATGGGTGATAGACTTATTGCCATCGGATCGCCCAGCAAAGGGAAAGAAAATTTTATTTGAACCAGAGCATGGAGAGAAATGAATTTTGAATGCACAGAGCCCTTTGTTGTATGCCTACATGGCAATTTTGTACATATTTTGTATTGGATATATTTGACATTGTATGCCTATATGGCATTCTCGTAAGCCTATATGGCTATTTTGTAACTATATTTTATACTTATATCGACATAGTTTGATGTATGTGTACATGGCTATTTGCTTAATAGAAATATTTTTTTATCAATGTTGTCCATATTTGCAAATTATAAATTCATGGTTCAATAGATATGAGTTACGTGTATTCAAGTGTATACTTTACAACTTACACACATATACTTTTTGACTTATGTGTGAACATCAAAAAGTGTGAAAATTTATGTGTTTGGAAGTCAAATGTAAGCCAATTTTGCAATTCTCAGTTCTTGCATACTCGATCTTATGGACTTATTCCTTCCTAGCACATATTGTGAATATTTCTCATTTGGTGTAGAAGACAGATTCCTCATTTTTGAACCACTCATAGCAAAGAGATTCACAGTAAGAATTTAGCATTGGAACACTACTCCATACTTCTCTTGTCTAGACCATATAAAGGATTGAAAATTCTTAATTTGATACAATGATAGTTGTGAGATGAGAATTTATATAACCATGCCTAGTTTGAAACTTCACATCTAATACTGCATCAACAAGAACTTAAGAAGTGTTGCATAAGAGTGTTAGGTTTGATAGGCCTTCTCTTCCCTAAGGGAGGAGAGCCTACATCTTGAATTTTGAACAAAATTTTAAGAAGCAAAAATTTTACCTAAAAGCTTCAAACCTAGATGACATATTTGGCTAAGTCTATCTTGAAAATTATCAATGCATCTAAACTCTAAAGGAGATTCTCCCTGAAAAGAAAACTTTACCCTTTTTCCCAAGGAAAGAAATTGCAACAAGTTGTATGTGATTTATCTTATTTCTTAATCATAGTTCCTGGTTAACCATTCATGGCTCAGGATAGTTCCATTCCAAGGCAAGGACACCCAAAAAATCACTGAGATTCTTCTATGATCTACAAGAAAAAGGTTTTGGCTCTTTCACAATGTAAATAATTATGTAACAATGTTTTCTTGTTTTCCTTCCACATAGAAAAATGTTCACACTTTTTAGATTGATCAATGATCAATAATGGTTGATTGTAAATACTTGACATTTTTATGTTTGAACTTTAATTTATAATTTTGTATCATGACATTCAAGTAGATCACTAATATTTTAATATTTCACTATGAAAGTGGTGGTGTATTTTTTCTATGTTATTTGACTATTAATATGGTGGTGTATTATGAACTTGATTACTGTTGCAAATATGTATATATTTTTGTATGACCGAACCCAAAACGAACCCAACCCCAAAAATAAAATTTCCTGAACCGGTGAACCGGGTTCTCGAACCCTATCCCGAACCTAAAATTGAACCGATAAGTTAGTAAAAAATAGATTTTTGTAGTTTATATTCATAACGTTGATTACATTGCATTGCACATCTTTCAAACTGAAAGCATTGCTTCACATTTCATAACTAATAACTAGGAATTGATAGATGACAAAATCTCAATTACAATATATAGTTTTTACAAAGTCAACCTAAGCAGTTATGCAATTACTTCACATTACATAACTAATAACTAGGAGCAGCTTCCAATTGCATTTGGTTGTCATGGCATTCCATGAGACCACATTTCTTTGAGGCATTTTTTCAAACAGTTCACTACCTTGTCTATACTACCACATTTTTCATACATGTCTACCAAAGCATTTTGTCAAATAGTTCAAGTGTTGCCTTGTTGCTATGGTTGAAAGCCTAAAACAAGTGCTTTCAAACAAGCTATGGATGCTTGGAAAAAAATCTATCAAAAGCATAATAGTTAATACCATAGATTAGTAGACTTTTTGAAATACCAGAAATGAGGTTCTCGATGGAATGCCACAATCAAATGCTTTTGATTGTCATGGAATTCCATCACCATGAGACCTCATTTCTTTGAGGCATTTTTTCAAAGAGTTCACTGCCTTGTCTATGCTAACACATTTTTCATACATGTCTATCAAAGCATTTAGCCAAATAGTTCATTTCCTTGCTGCTATGGCTAAAATCCTAAAACAGGTGCTTTCGAACAAGCTATGGATGCTTAGAAAAAATCTATCATAGCATAATAGTAAGCAATAGCATAGACAAGGGAATGAACTGCTTGAAAAAAATGCCTCAAAGAAATGTGGTCTCATGGTGGTGGAATTCCATGACAAGCAAATTGTTGTGGATTGTCATGGCATTCCATCACCATGAGACCACATTTCTTTGAGGCATTTTTTAAACAACTGGCTGCCTTGTCTATGCTACTACATTTATCATACATGTTTACCAAATTATTTTATCAAACAACACTTCCTTGTTGCTATGGCTAAAAGCCTAAAATATAAAAGCCCAAAAGCTATGATGCTGGAAAAATCTATCAAAGCATACTATCAAGCAATAGCATAGAAAAAGGCAAAGAATTGTTTAAAATCTCGAAGAAATGTGGTCTCAATGGTGATGGAATGCCATGACAATCCATAGCAATTTCTTGTCATGGAATTCATCATGCTATTCCATCACCATCAGACCTCATATTTCTTTGAGGCATTTTTTCAAAGAGTTCACTACCTTGTCTATGCTAACACATTTTTCATACATGTCTATCAAAAGCATTTTTATCAAACGCTTCATTGCCTGTTACTATGGCTAAAAGCATAAACAAAAAGCTTTCAATGAGCTATGGAAGCTTAGAAAAAATCTATCATAGCAAAATAGTAAGCAATAACATAGATAAGGAATGAACTGTTTGAAAAAAATTCCTCAAAGAAATGTTGTCTCATGGTGGTGGAATGCCATGACAAGCAAATTACGATCACACGCATTCCATCACCATGAGACCGGCTGCATTTCCCTTTGAGGCATTTTTCAAACAGCTCATTGCCTTGTCTATGCTACTACATTTATCATACATGTTTACCAAAGCATTTTATCAAACAGTTTGCTTCCTTGTTGCTATGGCTAAAAGCCTAAAATAGGTGCTTCCAAAAAAGCTATGGATGCTTGTGGAAAAAATTTATCAAAGCATACTAATAAGCAATAGCATAGAAAAGGCAGCAAATTGTTTGAAAAAAAGCCTCAAATAAATGTGGTCTCAATGGTGATGGAATGCCATGATAATCCATAGCAATTTTCTTTTCATGGCATTCGTCATGCCATTCCATCACCATGAAACCACATTTCTTTGAGGCATTTTTTCAAAGAGTTCACTGCCTTGGCTATGCTAACACATTTTTCATACATGTCTATCAAATCATTTTATCAAACAGTTCATTGCCTTGCTGCTATGGCTAAAAGCATAAAACAGGTGCTTTCGAACAAGTTATGGATGCTTAGAAAAAATATATCATAGAATAATAGTAAGCAATAGCATAGACAAAGGAATGAACTGTTTGAAAAAAATGCCTCAAAGAAATGTGGTCTCATGGTGGTGGAATGCCATGAAAAGCAAATTGTTGTGGATTGTCATGGCATTCCATCACCATGAGACCAAATTTCTTTGATGCATTTTTTCAAACAGTTCGCTGCCTTTTCTATGCTACTACATTTATCATACATGTTTACCAAAGCATTTTATCAAACAGTTCGCTTCCTTGTTGCTATGGCTAAAATCCTAAAATAGGTGCTTCCGAAAAAGCTATGGATGCAATTGGAAAAAATCTATCAAAGCATACTAATAAGCAATAGCATAGAAAAGGAAACAAACTGTTTGAAAAAAAGCCTCAAAGAAATGTGGTCTCAATGGTGATGGAATGCCATGACAATCCATAGCAATTTGCTTGTCATGGCATTCGGCCATGCCATTCCATCACGAAACCACATTTCTTTGAGGCATTTTTCAAAGAGTTCACCGCTTTGTCTATGCTAACATTTTCATACATGTCTATCAAAAGCATTTTATCAAACAATTCATTGCCTTGGTTACTATGGCTTAAAGTTTAAACAAAAGTTTCAACAAGCTATGGATGCTTAGAAAAAAATCTATCATAGCATAATAGTAAGCAATAGCATAGACAAGGGAATGAACCGTTTGAAAAAAATTCCTCAAAGAAATGTGGTCTCATGGTGGTGGAATGCCATGACAAGAAAATTGTTGTGGATTGTCATGGCATTCCATCACCATGAGACCACATTTCTTTGAGGCATTTTTTCAAATAGTTCGCTGCCTTGTCTATGGTACTACATTAATCATACATGTTTACCAAAGCATTCTATCAAACATTTTGCTTCCTTGTTGCTATGGCTAAAATCCTAAAATAGGTGCTTCCAAAAAAGCTATGGATGCAAGTGGAAAAAATCTATCAAAGCATACTAATAAGCAATAGCATAAAGAAGGAAAAAAACTATTTGAAAAAAATCCTCAAAGAAATGTGGTCTCAATGGTGATGGAATGCCATGACAATCCATAACAATTTGCTTGTCACAACATTCATCATGCCATTCCATCACCATGAAACCACATTTCTTTGAGGCATTTTTTCAAAGAGTTCACTGCCTTGTCTATGCTAACATATTTTTCATACATGTCTATCAAAGCATTTTATCAAGTAGTTTTTAGTCTGAACGCTGTCAAAAAGGCTACTAAAATAGGCCTAATTTTCAAAGAAGACCCCCTTCAAACATTCCCAAAACACTTAAAACCTCAAAATAGTCATTAGACATAACACAAAACTCCCAATTTATCCATTTTTAGGGATTAAAAGACTCCTTTTGACAGTATATTGACAAACCCTTGTTTATAGGGTGAAAAACTCAAAAATCAATGAGGGTTTCCTGTATAGGATACATGCAAACCTCAAAACCTCCAGCCAACCATTGGAAACATCTTCTAACCCATGCACTTGTTCTTTCTCCACTATCATGCTGGAAACTATTCATTTTGACTGGAAAACTCAAAATTTCCTGTGTAGCAGTAGCTCCTTCAAGGTATTCTTGATTTTTCCTCCACTCACAAACATCAAAACATAACAAATAACCTATCCCTAACCTACTCCACCAATCTACCTGACCTACATTGGTGGAGTAGTGTGGAAATGCCTTATAAGACTCAAAACTCAATGCACAGGATTTCAGACCGAACCATAAGAAGAATGCTCAAACAAACATTAAATTTAATGGATTCCTTCCCAAATGGATGAAAACAAATGGTGATTCCCCAACCTACTGGAAACAATCTAAATTTGAACCCTAAACTCTTGCACAAGTTAAGAAACAACTGAAAAACATAGAAAATAAGCTAAAACAGGGAACTCTTTGTTAATTTAATTCTTCCAGAATACAATGATCTCTTTGCTCGGCCTTTACAATGCTTTTAAAGAAGTTTCCAACCATAAAATATATCTTCATCTTCCTTGAATAGCCTATGACTAGTCCTCTTCTTGATTTTCTTGATTTTCTTGTTTTGTCTCTTCACATTCTTTCTTTTTCTCTCTTTTACATATTTAACATTTTGACAATTTTACACTTTGTCCTTTTTCATGCCTTGATTACATTTAATTTTGGCATTACATGGACTTAAATACATTTTTGACAACTTAGCCTTTTGAAGGCATTACATGACCTAGATGCTCCTGCACCACAAGCTATGGTTTCATGGTTTTTTTTCACATCAACGTGATTTGATTCACATTTTTTTCACGTGAAAATCAGCTTGAACTAGATTTTGTATTATGGAGCTATATTAAGTTGCCACTTCAAAAACCAATGTAATAATGATACAAAATAATGTTTGAGACTACAAGAAGGCATCAAAATGGCTAGTGTACTAAACAAATACTTATGATTTACAAATAATGTTGATAACTCTACTCAGTTGGCTTCTTTTTCAAAAATCATACAAATTGAACCCTAGCATTAATAGACTCTATCTATCAAGCTACCACAATTCAAGTTACATCAGTCCCATATCACCAACACATAGCCTGAACAATAGGAGGAATGGCCTATTTCAACATACTACACTCAAACCCTTAAGGGATCGATCAGGTTGAACGTAGCTCAGAGAAATTCCACGTGCTTGGGTGTGAAAGAGGACCATGCCTAGCATTAATATGCCTATTCAGATGCATTGGAATAGTTTGTTTGGTCACATGAGTTGCAGAACGAAAATTGCACCACTTTGCAACTTTCCACTGTTTCCATTTGACACTTTTTCCATCAATTGAAAACTGGAGACTACGGGAAAACCACTATGAGATAACGAAAACCAAGAGAGTTTATTGTAGAGGGGCCCAACATGATCCCATAGGATCAAACAAGAAGTTTCTAAGAGTCACGGTGTCCGAGTAACCTCATGCTAAAGTTTGCAGCCATTTTTCCCTTTGGACCCTTAAGGGATTGATCTGGTTGAACGTAGCTCAGAGTGATTCTGCATGTTTGGGTGTGAAAGAGGACCATGCCTACGTAAACATGCCTATTCAGATGCATTGGAATAGTCCGTTTGGTCACATTAGTTGTAGAACGAAAATTGCACCACTTTGCAACTTTCCATTGCTTCCATTTGATACTTTTTCCATCAATTGAAAACTGGAGACTACAGGAAAACCACTCCGAGATAACAAAAATCGAGAGAGGTTATTGTAGAGGAGCCCAACACGATCTCATAGGATTAGACAAGAAGTTTCTAAGCATCACAGTGTTCAAGTAACCTCATACTGAAGTTTGCAGCCATTTTTCCCTTTGGACCCTTAAGGGATCGATTCAGTTGAACGTAGCTCGAAGCGATTCCGCGTGTTTGGGTGCAAAAGAGGACCATTCCTAGTGTAAAAATTCCTATTCAAATGCATTGGAACAATCCATTTGGTCACACGAGTTGCAGAACGAAAATTGCACCACTTTGCAACTTTCCATTGTTTGATTTGACACTTTTTCCATCAACTGAAAACTGGAGACTACGGGAAAACCACTCCAAGATAACGAAAACCGAGAGAGGTTATTGTAGAGGGGCCCAATGCAATCCCATAGGATCAAACGGGAAGTTTCTAAGCATCACAGTGTCTGAGTAACCTAATTCTTTGTATTATCTTAATCTATAAAGGACAAGGCCTAAATCTACTGTACAGGCGGTACAAAGCTAACAAAACTAAAAGAAAACATAGAAATTTATGAACAGGGAACTTTTATTGCAAGATTTCGTTCAAATCAAAATTGAGATTTGTCAAGATCATCAAAATAAGGATGTTGCATTGTTTTTTTGGTTGAGATTCTCTTTGATGGCTCAAAAATCAGCATTTTATGCAAGGAGGGACCAATCAATTTTTACTAGTTTAGTTACAGATATGCAAAGTAAAAGAATAAAAAGAAATAGCTCATCCAAAATAGATGGAAAGCACTTAAAGATAGGCATGGCAGTCTCTCAACTTAGTCAGTCTTGGTCATACATCTTCACTGGGAGTTCCAAGATACCTATTACACACAACACCTCTCATGAATAAAATTTCTTGAAATTCGATATGCTCTTATAATGTCTATGTCATAGGTGGTCATGATAAGGTTAAATTCAAATGAATAACTTGAAATTCCCTCATCAAGCTTCGCACACACTTTTGTAATGGCTTAAAATCATAATTGAGATTTGTCAAGATCATCAAAATAAAGATGTTGCATTGCTTTTCTGCTTGAGATTCTCTTGGATGGCTCATAAATTTGCATTTTATGCAAGGGGACACCAATCAATGTTTGTCTACTTACATACAGATACACAAAGTAAAATAAGATGATAGCATTCGTATCAACCAAATTGACGTGGATACAAGTATAAATTAATAAGAAATGTTGTGCATATACTTACAAATTAATCCAATGAACCATCCAGGTCTGCTCTACTCTTTATTGTGTCAAGTATTGCCTCATGGTCAGACTCACGAACCTTCCACAAGGTCTTGTTGAAAGGTCTACCCCCATATTTTCTCAAATGAACATTGGATGCCACGACAAGGTTTGAGTAATAAAGAATCTTATGATGCATGTCAAATTCTCAAAC